>SZWC01017983.1:33340-50020 GCA_023375785.1 Penium margaritaceum | reverse complement strand
CTACCATGTGTCTCTCTCTACCATGTGTCTCTCCCTACCATGTGTCTCTCCCTACCATGTGTCTCTACCTACCATGTGTCTCTACCTACCATGTGTCTCTCCCTACCATGTGTCTCTCCCTACCATGTGTCTCTCCCTACCATGTGTCTCCCTACCATGTGTCTCTCCCTACCATGTGTCTCTCCCTACCATGTGTCTCTCCCTACCATGTGTCTCTTGCCACAAAGCCCATTGACTCCCACTCCTATCCTCTTGATTCGCCTTTGCACTGTCGATAGGAGTTCTTCTGACTCTGACTCACTCCTATCCTCTTGGGAGGTTAGGAGTGGGTCGTAGTGTGCTACGGCATGCCATAGCACAATTCCCCATTTGTGTCCACTTGTGTGCCCACCTTAGCCCTCAAGCCAGCCCTACATCCTTTCCTCACTTCTCTCCTCTCCTCTCCTCCTTTTTCTTGTGGGCAAATCACAGGGCTTCATCGGGCTGAGCGGTGCGGTGTTGACGCAGCTCTACCTCGCGCTGTACGCCCCAGACCACGACGCCTTCCTCCTAATGGTCGCATGGTTCCCCGCAGTCGTCGCCGTCCTCGTCATCCCCGCCATCCACGTCCTCCCTCCCCCGCCGGGCGATCCCGTCGAGCCCCACGAGCGCCACAACCTCCTCATCGTTCTCTACTGCGGGGTAGCGCTCGCCTTCTTCCTCCTCTTCGCCAGCCTCCTCAGCGAATTCGCGGAAGGCGTCCCCCGCGCCGTCCCTCTGCTCGTCGCCATCATCTCCTGGGCCGTGCTGGCGTCGCCAGCTGTCTTTGCCGTGCGCCAGGTGGCGGCCAGCTGGCGGGACCAGCAGGGACAGTGCCGGTTGGAGGAGGGGGCGGTCTTAGGGGACGACGATGATCCAGTGTCGCTGGTCGGGCGGAAAGGAGCCCAGGGGGGGGTTGTGGGGAAGCCTCTGCGGGCCGATGTGAGTGAAAGCACGGGTAAGCCTTCAGTTATCGGCGTGAGCGAAGGAGGTGACGTTGCAGCGCCAAAAAGGGGTGGGCAGTTGCGGCACCGACAACCTTCCCCCGTAGGTCGGAGGAAAAGAACAGAGACTGGTTCCCTCGGCGACGTTGAGCAGCGTTCGGAGAGCGAGGGTCTGTTGGCCAGCGGCTCCGCATCTTCCCCTGGATCAGGGGGGGGACCAAGTGTTGGTGGCGAGGGAGGAGGGAAAAGGCCGGGAGGAGGAGGAGGGGGAAGGGGAGGTTCCGGGCCTGAGGCCAATGGCAAGGCTGGTGCGAAAGTTGCGGCAGCAGCAGTGGCTGCCGCTGCGACAACAACGGAGGGCGGATCTTCCGGGCAAGAGGGCAAGGTTCACGTCCTGGCAGTGGGAGACGACCACAGCCTTCTGCAGGCCGCCCAGACGCTGCCCTTCTGGCTGGTCTACCTCGCTATGACGGGCGCCTCGGGCTCCGGGCTGACCGCGATAAACAACCTTGGCCAGCTCGGCCGGTCGCTCGGGTACGGCGGGGAGGCGATCAGCGTGCTCGTGGCGCTCGTGAGCATCTGGAACTTTCTGGGGAGGGTCGGGGGGGGCTATGTGTCGGAGTACCTGCTGAGGGAGCGGGGACTGCCCCGTCCGGCCCTGATGGCGATCACGCAGGCGATCATGGCGGGGGGACACCTCCTCTTCGCCTCCGCCCTGCCCGGCTCGCTGTACCTCGGCTCCGTCATCGTCGGGCTGACGTATGGCGCGCAGTGGGGCCTTATGCCGACGGTCGCGTCTGAGATCTTCGGGCTGAAATACTTTGGCACGATCTACAACTGGCTCACCATCATGAACCCCACGGGCTCATACCTGTTGTCCGTCTGTGTGGCTGGCTACCTGTACGACTGGGAGGCCGCGGCCGAGGGACACACGCCGCCTCCTTCCCTTGAAGCAGCCGCAGCCCTTCCGCCACCTCCCGTGCCCTTCAGCCGTCGGCACCTGTCGACTGCAACCCTGGATCCTTCTCCTTCCCTTGGGGTCTTCCGGCTACTTCCAGAGACTTCTGCTTCCTCGCTCTACTCTCACTCTGACAGACGGCAATTCTTCTCTGCCCACCCTCCACCCATGGCTCCAGCACCTGGGCCGCCTCCTCAGGGGCCGCCGACGTGCCACGGGGCGCATTGTTTCCGACTCACGTTCCTTGTCATGGCGGCCACGTGCGTCGTTTCTGCGCTCTTGTCCGCATGGCTGACGAGGATCACACAGCGGTACTATCACAACGAATTGGCCAAGCGAAGAGGCACTGTGAGGAGGATAGGTAGCGGCTCTCTCACTGTGGAGGGGACCACAACCGGTCCGCGACACTGACCTGGTCTGTTGGCAGCAGTCACTCCCCCGGAGAGGAGATGGGAAATCGCCCATTGCTCACAAATGAATCAAGCTCTTCCCTTGTTCGATGATCCTCTTGACTTCCATGCAAGTCTGCATGTACATATGACTTGCGGGCATTGTCTCTAGCATCAACAGTTCGCTGCTTTGAGCAGAGATGTTTTACATTTCTTATGCAAAAACTCTCTTGAAGTCCTTCGGGACACTGCTACCATTTGAACGACACAGAAGATCAGTACATGCTAACGCTACTACATGAAGCTACATACTTTTACCACTGAGTGATGCAACCACTGTCGTGCTATTGTTGCTGCCATTGCTACACCAGCTGCAGCTCGCTGTGCTTGCCTTGGTATGCAATTCTGACCGCTTACTGCTTCAAAGCTGTGCTGCTTCGTATTGCAACAACTGCTTCGCCACTCTGCTCGTGTTGTGGTTGCTGGTTTGCATTGCTCAGGACACCAATTTCAAGCGTTGCTGCTGCAATCATTATTGCTAAGACGTGTTGAGAACACCCACTTGTTGGTTGAGCGGCCGACAACATTGGGTTTGTCATTGTCTTCCTCTAGCAGTGCTAATGCACAAAGTGCGGTAGCACCGCCACCATGTGTTGGTTTTTGCACACTTCTCATTGTGCTCTGTTGTGTCGTCTCGGCTTCTGTACATCGACGTGCTGATGACTTAAGGCGAGAAGGGACGCTGCTGGAGCGTCATCCGGTGGAGCCGACACACGCTGACGTCTGCACGCGTTTTGCTGGAGCCTCTTCCCTCAGACCCCTGACGTGCTCAGCTCCATCAACGGACCTCCTCCGCAGTCATGCTGCTGGCGGTCACTGCCTCCGCAGACACTACGTGTGCGTGTCTAGTGCCGGATCTGACTACACGGTTGCACTAACAGCGTCATGTTCTGCTTAGGGTCTGACTTTCAGATTATTCGGGCACCGTTGTCGCCAGGGTCATTCTAGCCTAGGTGCTGCCTGGGTCTAGGTAGTCATAACTCCTTGCTGTTATTATTTTGGATGACTCTGACCACACGACTACATTCGGAGAGTGTATGTTTAGGTATAGCCCAGTTTTCAGAAAAAATGGACGACACCCGGGTTTGTCGACTGCCTTGCAGGGTTCATCAAGAAACTCAGCCTGCGAAGAAAATAGAGAATTTCCTTATTGGTTGGCAACCCGAGTAACAAGCTCTATAGAGCTAAGCTAGGCCTAGTTCTGTGAGGGGTCTCTCAGTTGCTCTCATTATCAGTTGCTAATCCATTCATTCTCAGTTCTGTCTGCCTTTCTGGCGCAAACTCCTCAACGCTCAGTTTTCTCTCACAAGTCTAGTAGCTAGAAGGGGTAGCAGTGCACAGCAACGAGCGTGGGGCCATGCCTACTCCAACCACATTGCAGTCCTAACAAGCTGCTCTAGGATAGTTTCCAGCTTGGTATTAGAGCCATAGCATAGCGGAAGCAACGGATTTGAGCAACAACGAGGCGTACAGGACCTAGTCAACGCCTGCAGTCTGAGAAACCCGTCTGTGGAGGGGAACCTCTGTCGAAATGTTTCTGGCCGAGTTAACTTTCTCGGTGGCATCGTCAAAATGCTCCCAACATGGGAGAAATGTTGCTGAAAGGTTTTTGGTAGCAGTGACTCTGCGATGACGGTAGCTTTGGCGGACTCGCAGCCAGCGAACCGACGGGCAATGCCGTGACGACACCGACGTACGCGGCAACGGCGCCACTGACAAGGGAAGTCCCTTGCCATCCCCCCTTCCCTTCTCTCCATTGTTGCTGTTGCCGCGGTAGCAGTAGCACTTAGCACCACAACAAATAGCAGCAAGAGTGTAACAGTAGTAGTCACAATAGCAGTTGTGGCGGCAGCCGCGGCAGTAGCCGCAGAGCAAGTGCAGACGCCGCACCAGCTGCACTAGAGCTGCAACCGCGACAGCAGCGGTAGCACAGCTGCGGCTGCTGTACCAGCAGCCATAGCAACAGCCATAGTACAATTGCATTGAAGAAGCTACGATAGCACCTGCAACAATAGAAGCGGCGTAACAGCAGCTACAACAGCAACGATAGCGGAGCAGCCACAATAGCAACCGCAGCAGCAACAACCATAGGATCACTCGAACTAGCAGTAGTAGTTGCGAATGCTACAGTAGCAGCAGCGGCGATGTAGCAACAACCGCAGCAGCACCAACACCATAGCAATAGCAACGTAGCAGCCATTGCAACAACAGCAACAACAGTAGCGGCACCGCAGTTGCAACCAAAGCAGCACCAGGAGCGCGGCGGCCACAACGTCATGAGCGAATTGCTGCTGACGTTAGCATCTGCGAGCCGCTACTGACGTCAGCCGTCATCGGCTGACGTCTCCACAGACGTCCCTGCTGATGTCACTCCTGACGCCATCAATCAACCAAGAGAAACTCTAAACTCAAACCAGGGCCATGGTTGAAAGCCCTAGCGGAGAGGGGTCCTCCTCTGTTGGAGGACCCACTGGTCCCCCTTTCTTGCAGGAGCTGTAGCAGTTGCAACAGCAGCAACAACAACACCAACAGTCGCTGCAAAAGTAGTAGCCACTGCTACCGCCGCAGCTAGAGTACCAGTACTAGCAGCCGTAGCAGTAGTTGCAACAACAACAATAGGTACTACTGTAGCAACATCAGCCCATGCTCCACCGCAGTAACATCTAAGGAGCAGTAGCACCAGCAGCGATAGCAACAACAAGAGTAACATCATCAATAGCAGCATCAACAGCAGCACCAACAACAGCAGCAGTAGTAGCAGTAGTAGTAGTAGGAACAGGAACGTCTCGTAAGCTTCCTCACCGGCCCCGCTAGCTCGCCAAACCCCCTAGCCGCCATTTGCCAGCATCTTCCGGCAGTGACATAGCAACTTGTAACTCTACAGCCACCAAGACCACAGAGCCACACGAGTGCCGCGCCACCCTCCTTCCACCAGGGCACGCCTGTCTTGCTCATTCTACTGCCACACATTACTTGGTGCAACATCAGACCCAGTGCCAGCGGCAAGATGTGACTAAAGTCCTTGGCCCCACTCTGGGTGTCGATTGTAAGCCAAAGGACATTGAGACCCCATCCCTGCTGCTGTAGGGCAGCGAGCAATTTTGGAACTAGGAGCTCAGCTTCCACATCTGGGCATAAGGTGAGGGCCTGTGGCCGTACTACACTCTCGCGTACGATCCCTCCCAGTCCAACCAGCTGCATGATGCTAATCGCGCAGTACGCGCTCTTATCCTGGTCGCCCCTCTAGCTGCACGTCTCGCCATCGAGCCCTTCTTTGACGACTTCACCAATGGCGGGACTCTAGACCCCGCAGTCGCATGGAACATCCTGATGTACCCCCATCACCTCTCTAGTGAGGCCGAGACAAGTCGTCTGCTCGCGGAGTTCAACTCCCTACACATGGGAGAGATTGAGTCAATCACCTCCTATTGGCAACGGGCAGAGGACATCCTCTACCACATCGGCGTCGCTGCTCCACCCCCTCTCGTCGCGCTCTCAACCATCAAGCGCGGTGCCACCAACGTGTTCGCTAAAGTCCGCATACATTAAACCCAGGACGTCCTCACCACGATGGCGGTCCAGGGCACCCTCATGCCCTCGGCATACGAGCTGTTATTTAGAATTTCGGAGGCTCGCCTAGAGTCACGCGTCCAGCACACAGAGGTCCTCGCTTCTCCTGTTGTTGCCTCCGTAGCTGTCCCCGCCCCCGTAGCAGCTGCATCCGCCGACTCCTCGTTGTTAAGGAGGAAGAAGCGCAAGGGAAAAAAGGGCAAGGGCCAGAAGGAGCAGCGGACTGGATCATGTGGCAGCGGCCCGCTCTGCCACAACTGTGGCCAGCTAGGTCATGGGTGGTACACATACCCGCTCCTGTCAGACGAGGCGCGTGTCATCACCACCATGCGTCGCTAGTGTGAGCGCCATCTTGCCGTTGGTGCCACAGATATTGCCGTCCCTGATGCCTCCACCTCGACAAGTAGCTCCACTTCTCTGACAGTCGCATCGGTGCTTTCGTCCCCGACGCGGCAGTAGTACCATCTGCAGCCGGTGACGCCACTCCTTTCGTCACCAACGTAGCCCCCCACTTTTTTGGACTCCGACACCGTCACACCATAGTCAATCTATGCCCCCAGGCCATCTACGTATGAGTGCCTATTGGAGCAGTTCATCGCGCTCCAGCTCAGCTTGTTCACCCTCCCCCCGAGGGAAGTGTGATTTGCGTCACTGCCTGTTCGTCTTCATTGCCTTACATGACATATACTAAACTGCGGTCGTGTCCTACTTCCTCGTCCATCCCGCCATCTCTTGTCCCCTCTCCTCCCATTCCTCTTTGTGATGACATTGCATTGCTGGATGACTGGCATTCTCGGTTTGCCCCCTCATCCACCGTATCCGCGTTGCCCGTCCATTTCCTTGTGTCGGTTAGCGATATGACGACACTAGTTCGGGATCTTTTCGAGACCTGTATCATTAACTCGGGGGCCACGCATCAGATGGCGACCTAGTGCGAGGCCTTCAGTATGCTTGGTCCCGTTGCCGATGTGTTCAGTGTCTAGATGGGCTCTGGCTAGGTGTTACCTGTCCGCGGTGTCGGCGTCATTCGTTTCTGTGGTCTCGTTGGGGTTGTCTTTGTGACCGAAGTCCTCTTCCTCCCTTGTCTTGAGCTCAGCCTCCTATCCGTCACTGCCCTCGACCACATAAGCATGGACGTTTTGCACTAACATGGTGTTGATACTGTGTCGTTGCGTCCGTCCGGTCATGTCATCCTGCACGCCACAGCTAGTGGCAACCTATGGCACGTCCCTCGTATATCCTCCCCGTCGGCCAACATAGGCCACATGTTTGTCACCAGCGCACTCTCTCCGGAGCACACCGGCCTTCCACACCGCTGCCTCTGCCACATCCACTCGGCTTCCATCGAAAGCATGCTCCACACCCAGCAGGCCAAGGGCCTTGACCCCGCCTCCTTTCCCTTGCCATGTCCCATTGAGTGTATTGACTGCGCTCAGGGGAAGATGCACCGCTCCACTTACCTCCTGTCCTCCTCCTATATCTTCACCCCTCTGGACTTGATCCACTCCGATGTCATGCGCCCCCTTCCCACAAAGTCTTTTGGGGAGCACGTACGCTATGTCTTCACCCTCACCGATGACTATTCCCTCTACCGATGGGTCTTCTACCTTCGGCAGAAGAGCGGTGTCGCTCCCACCCTTTGGGAGTGGCTCGTTGGTGTAGAACGCAAGTGTGGTAGTCCTCTTTGCCGTTTTTGCTCTAATCGCGGCTGTGACTTCATGGGTGAGACCAGGACCTTCCTCACCTCCAGTGAGATCCATCATGAGTTGTCGGCACCTTACACGCTCGCCCGAAATGGCGTCTCCGAGCGGTGGAACCGCACCATGGCCGACACCGTGTGCACTATGTGGGTCGAATCCGGTCTCTTTGATGGGTTCTACTTCGAGGTCATGGCCTACGTGACATGGGTCTGGAACCGGATTCCCCATGGACCCCTTCTCTACCAATTCACGTCGTATTAGCATTGGTGTGGTCAGCAGGCTGACCTCTACCCGGATCGCGATTGGGGCTGCGTGGCCATTGTGTGGTTGCCCGTCCCGTAGTAAGGCGGCAAGCTCCTTCCCTGTGGGCGTCCATGCACCTTCCTTGGCGTCTCATGTCAGTCCAAATCTTAGCACTTCTGGGATCCCTCCCAACACTACATTGTCGAGTCCTGGGATGTCCTCTTCTTTGAGGAGTTGATTTCCCGTGATCTCGTTCGCTCCGACACTTTGATGTCCCTCCCATCGCGTTGGGGACTGTTGAGTCCATCCTCCGTCCTGCCGCTTCCGGGTGACACATCGCCTTCACCAATAGGGTGAAGGTGATCACCTTACGGGGGATCACTCGGTGGACAGGTGAATCCGCCTCCGGGCCGGCAACCCCCCCTGCACGTGTTGGACCCTGTGGGCCGGCAGCCCCGCCTGCACTTGTTGGCCCCTCTGGGCCGACAACCTCACGTGCACCCATTGGCCCCTCCGGGTTGGCAGCACCGCCTGCACTCGTTGGCCCCTCGAGGCTGGTAGCCCAGCCTGCACCCATTGGCCCCCTCAAGCTGGCAGCCCCGCCTGCACCCGTTGGCCCCTCGGGGTCGGCAGCCTCGCCTGCACCCGTTCGCCCCTCCGGGCTGGCAGCTCAGTCTACACCCATTGGCCCCTTCAGGCCGGCAGCCCAGCCTGCACCAGCTGGCCTCTCCAGGCTGGTCACCCTGCCCACGTCCGTTGGCCCCCTTGAACCGGCCGCCCCGTCTGCGTCAGCTGCGCCCTCCGGGCCGACCAACCCGTCCGCGTAAGTTGGTCCCTCTGGACGGAAAGCCCTGTCCGTGACGGTTGAACCATCCAGAGCCACCCCTGGACGCGCCTGAGGCACTGAAGGACTTGCTCCCCACCGTCCCCTCTCTTCTCCGCCCGTCCTGCCAAGCTACACACGCAGCCTGGGCGGCATCCTTCGATCCAGGCCATCAGTGAGCACACAGGCCGCCACGATGCGCCCTCTTGCACCAAGACCCCCTATCGCCCCACGAGTCTCCTTGCCTCCCGGAAGACCCACCCCCATAGTTGTGATTCGGGACCCTGGAACCAAGCCCCTCTGCCTGGCCACATTGGCTGTTATTATAGATCCCTAACAGGCCTATGCACTCGGCTATGCCATGCTCCATTAGGAGCACCGACACGCCATCACGGCCAAAATCACGGGCATACCACGTGAGGCTCAGGACGTGCACACCCTCATTATCCGTTCCACGATGCGTCCGGAGGACCCAGCCACCCTACGCGAGGCTTGCGCTTCCCCCGAGGTTGCACATTGGAAGGTTGCATGTGTCGACGAGCTTGTCACCATCCGGCAACATTAGGTTCACGTGCTCGTCGACCTCCCCCCCGGCCACAAGGCCATCGGCGCCAAGTGGGTCTTCCGGCGTAAATGGAAGCCTAACGGCTCCGTGGACAAGTAGAAATCCCATCTTATGGCCAAGGAGTTTGCTCAGGTCCCTCGGGTCGACTACGGCCAGATCTTCACTCCGGTCGGCCGGTTCTCCACTAGCCAGGTGCTGTTTGTTCTGGTTACCCAGCACGGGTGGGAACTACATCAGATAGACGTGAGTAACGCGTTCCTCCATGGCTCACTAGAGGGCGAGGAACTCTACATGGTGCAACCCCAGGCTTCGAAGACGGCACTGGCAAAGTCTCGCTAGTGCAAAAGGTCCTCTATGGCCTGAAGCAGTCGCCTCACTACTAGAACCAGGAGATTAATCGCACGCTTCTTTGTGACGGCCTCCTTCATAACACCGCAAACCCCGTACTGTTCATCAGCATGAGAGGCCAACCCTTTGTCGTTGTCCGTGTCTACGTCAACGATCTCCTCATGGGATCGCCAGAAGCAGCTGCAATCCAATGCGTCAAGGACCTGTTGCGTGCCACCTACCACATGAAGGACCTCGGGCCTGCCCGAGTCTTCTCGAGTATGGAGTTGGAGCATGACCGCTCCCAGGGTGTCCAGCACATCCACTAGGTTGTCTATGTCCATACCTCCGCTCGCTCCGCCGAGGTTCCGTCTCTCGTGTCGAGCGCATCCTCACCCATGTCGCCTGATGGCCAGGTAAATCTGAAGAGCCCAAACCCAGCGGTTGTGGGGGAGCTAGTCGACGTGACCACTTATATATGAGTCATTGGGTCACCGATGTTATTGGCGACAACGACGCGGCCAGAAATCGCGTTCATCGCCAACCTCGTGGCGCAAATCTCCCAGGAGCCACATCACGTCCATTGCGAGGCCGCGATCTGTATACTACGCTTTGTCATCTTGACTCCACGGTGAGGCCTTATGTACCATCGACAACCATCTGTTGTCACAGTGGGCTACACTGACAGTGGGCTCGCAGCCGGGACGGCAAGAGCCGCAATGGCTCGATCTTCCTTGTTGGAAACACGGTTGTGTCCTGGCGCAGTGGCAATGAGGGCTGCATTGCATGCAGCACTGCTGAGGCTGAGTATGTGGCCGTTTGTTCTGGCGCGTGTGAGAGCGTATGGTTGTGTTATCTATTGTCTGAGTTGCATTATTCTGTTGCGTCCATCACGTTGCACTGTGGCAATGAGAGTGCCATGGCCATCGCAGACAATGACGACGTGCAATACACGTGCACAAAGTACATCAATGTTGAGTATCACTACGTACGTTCGTTGTTGCACGATGGCAACGACAACATCGTGTGGGTTGAGACAGCACAACAGTTGGATGGCTTCTTGACCAAGGCCCTGAAGTGCGACTCATTCAAGAAGGCTGTGAGTGCGGTCAGTGTGCGTCCGTGAGCTACCCTCTCTTCCCTTGCCTGCGTATTGCTTGTCCTCGGGGTTTCTTGCCTGCTTGATGGATGTGCTCACGGCCCGCCTATGTGCACTGCGCCTGTGATTCATTGGAGAGTGTTAGTTTTTGCACACCTCTCATTGTGCTCTGTTGCGTCCTCCATGCTTGTGTACATTGGCGTGCAGATGACTGACGTTGGAACAGGAAACTGTTGGAGCGTCATTCGGTGGAGCCGGCGCAGGCTGAGGTCTGCACACATTCGGCTGGAGCCTCTTCTCTCGGATGCCTGACATGCTCAACTCCACCGACGGGCCTCCTCAGTAGTCACACAGATGGCAGTCACTACCCCCGTAGACACTACCTGCGAGTGTCTTGTGTCAGATCTGACTGCACGGTTGTACTTGCAGCATCATGTTCTGCTTAGGATCTACGTTCAGATTATTTGGGCACTGTTGTCACCGGGGTCATTCTAGCCTAGGTGTTGCTTGGGTCTAGGAAGTCAGAACTCCTTGCTGTTATTTTTCTGGATGATTCTAACTGTACGACTGCGTTCGCAGTGTGGGTATTTAGGTATGGTCTATGTTTTAGGAAAAACAAACGACGCAAGGGTTTGGGACTGTCGACTGCCTGGCAGGGCTCACCGAGAAAACCCAGTCTGCCTGGAAAATAGAGAATTTCTTGATTGGTTGATAACCTGAGTACCAAGCTCTACATAGTTGAGCTAGGCCTTGTTCTGTGAGGGGTTCTCATTTGCTCTCATTCTCAGTCGCTAATCCATTCATTCTCAGTTCTGTCTGCCTTTCTGGCGCTACCTCCTCAGCGCTCAGTTTTCTCTCATAAGTCTGAGAGTAGCTAGAGGGGGGAAACAGTGCAAAGCAATGAGCGTGGGACCATGCCAACTCTAGGATAGTTTCCAACTGCATGTCCCGGTGGGTCGGGTGCATCCCTACGTCCTCTCGCTTCGTCCCCTTCAATGTTGCCTCTTACCACCTGCTGCCACAGCTCTTCCCCCTACGCTTTCTGTGCCACCTGTCTCGTAGCCGTCAAAGTCACCAGCAGCCTCCCCCTTAGGCGATGCATCACTTCCCGCTTCAATCCATGCGTCTACAGCTTTGTGGGGCCCACCTTTGTTTGAAAATAACAATTTTGACAAACGCCAGTCGTCAGTGACATCACACGTCACGACACCGCCGAAGCCAGACCAACTCCTTCCAGAAGCAACAAGACACTCCCCGCCCCCCAGTCAGCACGTTAGTCGTAAATTAGCTAGTGCGGCGGCTGTGGATTACAATGAGGAGGTGCCCATTGTCATAGTTTAGTACGTGCTCGTGTTTTATGGGACAACAGCAGGTGTAATCGATGCAATAGCCACACGAAAGTGGTGTCAGCCACTTTCGTTGTAGGAGTGCGTGGCGCATGGGAACCCAATGCAACTTTCATTAGTCATGCTATGGAGGCTTCCAACGAGGCTGTATTGGAACATATGCCTGTGGAAATAGCTACAGTTGACCTTGGAATACAACTACCAGCAGCCGCGTCCGCGCTGATCTCCCTACTCGTGTCTGCAGCCACTGTCGTCGCCTCTGCTACATCAGCCATTGGCATCACCACGGCAACAGCTATCACCGTAGCAGTGTGAGAGTAGTCAATCTTCCCTAGCCACGTAATCTTCCTCATGTCTGCCACAGCAGCAGTGTTGATCCTCTGCACAACAGTACTACCAGGGGGGTTTGTCTTGCTATCCCTCTGATTTCCTCTTCCACCCTTGCTGAATCTTCGGCTGCATCCATTTTTAAGCTCTTTGCTGCCTCCCCCCGTCTTGCCTAGTACATCTAGTACTGTGTTGTCTCACAATCTCTTCTTTTATGTACCTTGGGTGCATCTTTAGGATCGAGTTGTCGTACAGTGTTGCGAAGACGTGTACAAGGACTCCTTGAATTTTCCATGCCCTCTGGGACAGGGAAAACTCTACCGAATCTTTTTAGGTGGAGTGGTCTGTTGTTGACATGCCTGGCGACAATGAGTCGGTCATGGCCAAGCCACAATGTAAGCTACATCTTGCTTACGAGGCTCAACGCACAGCTAAGGAGCTTGAGCAGAAGACCAAGCTATGATTGCTGGTGAAGTTGTTGTGTTGGCTCTCTCGTTTGCTTATTGCACCTTTCACTGATTCTCCTAAAGTGCTTGTTGTAGCTTCTGCCACCTATGGCTCCACTACCTCTAACATCACTGCATCAGCCTCATCTGGCCCATTTCCTCTCTTACAACCCTACAAGTTGCACCTAGACCATGCTAATACGACTTTATTCTCCCATTCGCATGTGCTTTTTCCTGGTCTTTTCTTCTCCACATAGGTCGTGCGCTTTGTCGACGAGGCCCAGGAGGAGCATATGTAGGAGTAATACTTCCTAGCCGACCTTGCTGCTAACCCCCCTTTCATACCTGTAAAATTTGAGTCAGTATGAGCCATGCGCGCTCTCATTGCAGGTACACCTCAACATCTCAAAAATGAGAGCAACCCAAAAAAAGTCGAACTTGCCACATGCACCGCTCCCAACATCATCGGTGCCTATGCCGTTGTGTGCCACCATTCTACCATCACAGGTCAGGCTGTCCAAAGCGCATTAATAGTCCAGTTAAAAACCTAGATGATGTGAGCGATGAGCTTGTAGATCCATATTGGGTCTGTGGTCTCAACCTCCGTCGTGAGCCTGGAGATGTGGGACCATGTTAGCTCTCAGCCGTCCTCACAATGGTGAACGGTCTGATGCAAGAGCTCTCTAATCTTCTATGGGAGGTTAACTGAGGAGTTGGTGCATATGGTGGCTCAACTCGTTCCTCCTAATCCCAACCTAAGGTCTATGCCCTGTGGAATTTTGTCATGATGCTTGGTGGAAGCGCATGAAAAAAAAACACACGCTTTCTCCCCTTTGTTTCCACCAGATTTGTTGCGGACAGCGACTCCTCCCATCCTCCTCAGACCCCTCTTCTTCCTCACTGGCTTCTATGACCATTGCCGCAGCACATGCCGTACAAGGCTGCATTTGGACGGAGGCAAGGGTAGCAAAGGGAAGGACAAGAAAAAAACATTATGCCTCTCGAGCGACGAGCGGCTCTGACATTCGTTGGAACTATGGCTCGAGCGGACAAAGTGCTTGCAAATGCACTGATCCTCTTGACAACGCATGCCTGGTAGCTGCTATGCATACTTACTAGGCCTAAAGTATTATGTTTTCGACCTCGCCCTCGAGCTCTTTTCCCAGCTCCACCTCCTCGAAAGTGCACACTCAAATTGCTACCGGTTCCTCCTCACTCCTCGATGCCCAAAATCCCTGGGATGCACACCACCCTTCGGTATCCATCCTACACCAAGCTCCTATTCTCTGCTTCTGCTCCACTGTCCTGGTTCCCGTCCGCCTATCCATCACTGCCTCTCTCATCTGCTCCCTTAGTCCCCTCGCAGCCGGTCATGTCGGCTTCCACTGAAGGCTTGAGGGGAGCGTGCTTGCATGCATCTGGCAGATTAAGCTATGGCAGGCTATGCCTCTTCCTTTGCGACGCAAATTCCATTTGTGTCACGTTCATAACTCTCGGTCCCATTGGTTGCGTTTATTTCATTTGCACTAGCTCTGGCCAAATGATCTCTCTCCAAGGTATTGGTGTTCTGTGCTTTGTTGGCTATTGCTGTTGTTTTCACTTTAGCTGCTGCCCCGAGCGGCTGCAAGGAGCGCCACTCCCTCCTTTTGATGGGTTGAGGTGATTCTCATCAATGCACGGAGTATCGTGCTGCTCTTGACACAAGACGACAGGAACAATGGCAGCAGATGCCACTTCAGTCTCTCCTCAGGTGCGTTAGGTGTTGCTGCTGCATTAGAGTGACTACAACAGCAGGAATATGGACCAAGAGTATCCGAGCACGGCTGTGGAGTTGTGTGGCCCACATCTACAGCTACAGTGGCCAATTGTACCACAGTTGGCTGGCTTGCAGCACCTTGCTGCTGCATTAAGAGTCACTGGTGCAAAAAGACAGCCGCGACTGCGATGGTGACGGAAGGAGCAACGGATATAGGAGTGATGCTCCAAGGAACGACCTAGTCTTGCATATTTAGCATTCCCTTGCTACTCTGATACCAGTAGGGAGTATTGAGGGATGCAGAGGAACAGCTTGGACATGTGATACACACACACACACACACACACACACACACACACACACACACACACACACACACACACACACAATACCACAATGCTCCCTACTCCGAGTAGGGAGTATTGTGGGATATGGCAAGAGGCCATGGATGTGCTACATGTTTGGAGATAAGAAAGTGATAAGAGAGTCAAGAAAAACGAGTGAGTGATGAGCATAGGTAAGGCCCCTCCACAAACGGATTAGACGCGAGGTCACCTTCGACCATGGGGTTTCGCCCATGGTTTCATTTGATCCACGTCCACTTCCGTGGCCTTTTTTCCATAGTTATGTTGTTGGCCAGAAACTGGCACCATTCTTCCTAGGGAACAAACCTGGGCTATCCTATATTGAACCCCCCCCCCCCTCCCCCCCTCCTCTGAAAAGCACGAAACGTCTAAGCATCATCCAGAGGGCACAGTCAGGTGCATGCATGTGCAATGCAGTAAACTCTATAAAGTTTCATCCTGCTGTTTGGTTGGGGCTTGGGCCCAACCTGTTGGCAGTATTGCCATCACACCGCCACCGTTTCTCTTCGATCACTGGCACACCAGCATGACCAGGTAGCACGCCACCATGTGTCGAGTAGCTCGTCACTCACTATCGAGGGTGGTATGTATTCAGCAAGCACACAGGTCAACATGTGTCAGCAACACCCATACCAACATATGTTACAGTTTTTGTAGTCTGGGAGATACTATTTTATGCCGCCTCACACACCTGAGCAGCACTGGCCGCTCAACTCTGAGAGAGAGCACTCCAACTCAAAAGTTAGCGCTAGAGCTGAATTTGGAAGTGAGTAATGACTAAGTTGACAGCAAGAATGAGGTTTGGTGAGAGACCCCTCCCACACTAACCGAGGCCCTGACCTCTCTGAGGCTTGTTACTCAGTCTACCAACCATTCAGGAAAATGCACTATTTTCTGCACTGTGAGGTTTTCTCGGTGAGCCCTGCCAGAGGACTGACAGCCCCAAATCCGGGCGTCGTCCGTTTTTCCTGAAAACTGTACCATACCAAAATATGCACGCTGCAAACGCATTCATGCAGTCAGAATCAGCTCGAGAAACAACACACAAGAGTTATGGCTGCCTGAACCTCTACAAACCATATGCAATTCAGAGCAGCCGTCTATGACTATCGGTGACACGAGTGACGGTGGCTGCTGCCGATGGAGCTGGATGCGCACTGCTACCAAGTGGGAGGCAGTACACGAGGAGAAAGAAGCCACACATCTCACAACAATGCAACGTCCCCTCCATTGCTCAGTGCCCGCCATCATCAACATCTGTTGAGTCAGTTGTTTGCACGAGCATGTACACCAGCAGAGAGGTCACAACACGGATCAGTGAGACAGTGCATTCCCAAATCACAACAACCGCCACCGTGTCTCTTCGATCACTGCCACACCAGCATGACCAGGTAGCACACCACCATGTGTCGAGCAGCTCGTCACTCACCAGCCAGGGTGGTATGTATTCAGCAAGCCACAGTGCAACATGTGTCAGTGACACCCATACCAGCTGGAAAACCTAATGCAGGAGGTTGGGGTAGCAGTGTTATTGATGCAGCGTGCGGGAACCCACGCTCGTTGCTTAGGCTGGCCCCTCAGTCTGCTGCACCACAGTCAAAGTCTGAGAGCTCTGGTATTGTTACTTAGAAACGCATGCGACAAAGTTAGCGCCAGACAACAGCTGAAAACTGGAAATGACTGATTAGGAAATAAAGAATAAGGAACAATAGGATACCCCTCCAAGATCTAGCCCTCCCCCCCC
>SZWC01017983.1:16580-33230 GCA_023375785.1 Penium margaritaceum | reverse complement strand
CCCCCCCCCCCCCCCCCCCCCCCCAGCTCTGTAGAGCTTGTTATTCAGTTTTCTATCCAATCAGAAAAGGATAACTTGACCATATAATCCTAGTTTCTGCTCTGTCCGAATGGGAGGTGTCGGATCTAGGCAGATGATGAAGTTTTGGACCTACCTGAATCCTAGCCTATCGGATGCTCAACCTTGACAGTGGTGGTCGCAGAAGTAATCCGAACTGAACGGCTGAATCATTGTCTTTCCGCCCAGGCAATTCTGGCTGTCAATTGTTCGAAAAAAGTTTGCCCTGCTTGTTTGTGATATACTGACGCGCTAGCCTTCACACAATCACGACGGTTTGAATGCAGGTCCTGTTCTGTTCTTCGTAATTAGTTGGTTTCAGCAGGAGTGAGTCTGACTCAAACATCTACAATAATATTATATAGTACCATGCACACTGCCCTTAAAAATCTTGTCGTTTAGCCGGCGTATCAGGTAGGTCTCTCACATCAGGTCGGAGTTTGGCGCATACGAGATTTGCCGGCAGAGTTTGCCATGCGCTATTGCTGGCCGTCACATGTTTTTAACCATATTTTTCGGAACATTCGCTCGCCTTTTACATCTGTCCTCATCGTCGTTAATTGTCGTGGCGACTTGTCAGGTCATCGCCTCGGACAAGTTTGCCCATCAGAAAAATGACCTATTTTCTGGCAGGCAGGGTTTTCTCGGTGAGCCCTGCCAGACGGCCGACAGCCCAAAACCGGTGCTTCGTCCGTTCTGCCTAAAAACTGGACCATAAGATAATGTTGATGTTACGAACACAATCGTGTGGTCAGAATCAGCTAGAAAAACAGCAGTGAGGAGTTATGGCTGCCTAAACCCATGAAGCATCCACGCTAGTCCCCGGTGCCAACAGTGCACAAAAATCATGAAACTTGGACCCCAGGCATAATATGTCACTGCACATGCAACAGTGCAGTCACACCCAGCACTGGACGTGTGCAGATAGAGTGTACAACGACAGTGACTGTCGACGGCACGACTGCCGAGGAGGTCTGCTGATGGAGCTGAGCACGCCAACCAAAGGTGGGAGGAGGCTTTAGCACAATGCGTGTAGCCTTAGCGTGCGCCGGGTCCACCAGACGACACTCGAGTAGCGCCGCGTCTCGCCGTCAATCATCTGAATACCAATGTGTACAATTCGGGAAGACACAACAGAGTACGATGAAAGATGTATGAAAACGAACATTACCAACACATGCTACATAATTGATGCACCATAGCACACCCATGCCCTCCTCTGCTCTAGTAACATGGTAGAATAGGATTAAGGTGTTGGTTTTTGCGCATCTCTCATTGTGCTCTGTTGTTTCCTCCCGGCTTGTGTACATCGGCGTGCAGATGACTGACGGCGAGACTCGACGCTGCTAGAGTGTCGCCCGGTGGAGCCGACGCACGCTGAGGCCTACTCGCAATTCGCTGGAGCCTCCTCCCTCCGGCATCACGCTCAGCTCCATCGACAGGCCTCCTCGACGGTTGGGCCGCCGGCAGTCACTGTCACTGCAGATGCTGTCTACATGCGTCTGCAGCGTCATGCTCTGCCTAGGGTCCATGTCTGATGTTGTGTGGCAGTGTTTGGAGTCATGGACCATCGTAGGCACTACCTGGGTTCGGGTAGCCATAACTCTTTGCTGCTATTTTTCTAGCTGATTCTGACCGCACGACTGCATTCGCAACGTCGGTACTTTGGTATGGTCCAGTTTTCAGGCAAAACGACGACGCCCGGGTTTTGGGCTGTCGGGCGTCTGGCAGGGCTCACCGAGAAAACCCTGCCTGCCAGAAAATAGGTCTAGGACTATTTTCTGATTGGCTGGTTAGCTGAGTAACAAGTTCTACAGAGCTGGGAGGGAGCTAGAACTTGGAGGGATCTCCCATTGTTGCTCATTCTTCACTCCTAATCAGTTACTTCCAGTTTTCAGCTGCTTTCTGACGCTAACACTGGCGCGCGCATTTCTGAGTAACTAACCCAGAGCACTCAGACTTAGACTCTAGAGCAACAGACTGAGGGGGCAACAGACTAAGCAACTAGCATGGAAGCCCGCGCGCTGCATCAACACTGCCACTGCCCCAACCCGCGCTCTAGTGTAGGTTACTTTTTTGTATTAGAGCCAGAGCGCAACATTAGCAGCAGACGACTGGCGTACAAGTGCCTGACTACGCCGGCGGACCCTCCATACGCGCCAGTGCAGGGGAAATGCTGCCGGATTTTTTCCGACAGCATTGACCTCCCTGGTGGCGGCGTCAGAATTTTTCCCACGGCCACCGGGCCAGGGGAAATGCTGCCGGATTTTTTCTAGCAGCACTGACCCCCACGCTGGACGCGAGGAGGTGAGCGGTAGGCCACCTCAGGCGCTTGCTGGCGACGACGCACGTGGCGACGTCATCCAGGTAAAGTGGCTGGCAGCAGCAGCCCGCAGCAATAGCGACAGCTTGTAGCAGCAGCAAGCAATGGCAGCAGCAGCCAGTAGCAGCGGTACGCAGCAGCAGCAGGCACCAGCAGCAGCTCGCAGTAGCAACAGCCCGTAGCAGCAGCGGCAGCAGCGAGAAACAACAGTAGCAGCAATAGCAGTAGCAGTAGCAGCAGCAAGCAGTAGTAACAGCAGCAGCAAGCACCAGCAGCAGCAAGTACCAGCGAGCAGCAGCAGTAGTAGTAGCATCGAGCACTAGCAGCAGCTACAACTGCCCGCAGCCCGCTGCTCGCAGTGAGCAACAAGCTGCTCGCAACGAGCTCGCTGCTTGCAACGAGCAGCGAGCAAGCAGCAGCGAGTAGTGAGCTCGCTTCTCGTGGCTTGCTGCTCGCAGCGAGCAGTGAGCTCGCCGTGAGCTCGTCGTGAGCTCAACGAGCGAAAGGGAAAAAAAACGAAGGAGAAAAAGACCCCCCATCCCGCCAACAGCACTGCCGTGGCTGCTGCCACCGCCACAGCCAATAGAGTAGCCGCAGCAGCCGCAGTAACACGCAGTAGCTTAGCAGGAGCAGCAGCGGCTGCCACTACAACAGCAGCTGCAGCAGTAGCAGCAGCCGCAACAACATCTGTAGTAGTTGCAGCAGGCGCTGTAGCTGCACCAACAACCACAGCAATAGCAGCAGCCGCAGCAGCTACTACAACAGCAGATCAGCAGCAGCGGCAGCGGCAGCAGCGGTAGCTGCAGTAGCGGCAACAACAGCAGCCGTAGCAGCAACAGTGGCTGTAGTCATGGAGCAGCGACTCCAGCAACGACCGCTGATGATGTCAGCAGCCTTTCGCTGACGTCACTACTGATGTCACTACTGACATCACAAAAAAAAGGAGGGGAGAAGAAACTCTACAGTAGCAACAATAGTAGATAACGCAACAGCAGCTACTGACGTCAGCCATCCTAGGCTGACGTCACTGTTGACATATACAATATAAAAAAACACAAAAAAAACAGAGAAAGGGGGTACCAACACCATTGCTAACAGCCCCACTAGGGAAGGGACCTCCTCCGTTGGGGGGATCCCCAGGGGGGTAACCCCCCCTTGTTCTTGCAGCAGCTACAGTAGGTGTAGCAGTAGCAAAAACAGCAGCAATAACAGCAACAGTAGTAGCAACAGCAGGAGCAGTTGTAATAGCAGCAGCAGCAACAACAATAGTAGCAGTAGCAGTCCACAGGCTCCGTCGCCAACGTCTCCGACCCCCTAGCCGCCATCCAGCAACAGCTTGCCGCTCTGATGCAGCAGCTTGCAACACTACAACCGTCGGCCTCCCAGACTCACACCAGTGGCCTGCTGTCTTTTATCCCTCCTGGACACGCAAGCCCCGTTGTGTCTGCTGCTATGCATTACCTTCCGCAACTGCAAACTCAACGCCAACAGAAAACTGTGACCTCAGTCCTGAGCCCCACTCTGGGTGCCGGCCGTAGGCCCAAGGACTTTGAGACACCGTCCCCACCGCTTCAGGTCGTTCCGGAGCTGGGAGCTCACCTTCCACATCTGGGCGCAGGGTGAGGGCTTGTGGGAATAATACACCCTTCCGTACAACTCCACCCAGGACGACCAGCTGTATGACGCTGGTCGCGACGCACATGCTCTCGTCCTCGTCGCTCCTCCGGCTTCCTGCCTAGCCCTAGAGCCCTTCCTCGGTGACTTCACCTCTGATGAGACACCAGACCCTGCTGTCGCATGGCATGTTCTCACCCTTCCCCATTGCCTATCCAGCAAGGCTAAGACCAGCCGTCTGCTGCGGGAGTTCAACTCCCTGCATATGGGGGAGACCGAGACAGTCACCGCCTACTGGCTGCGAGCTGAGAACATCCTCCGTTGCCTCGGCACCTCTACTCCATCCCCTCTCACCGTGCTCCTCACCATCAAGCGCGGTGCCACTGACACATTCGCGAACGTCTTCGTCCACTACTCCCAGGAGGTCCTCTCTACCATGGCAGATTAGGGAACCCTCATGCCTTGGGCATACGAGCTCTTCCTCGGGATTGAGGAAGCTCATTAGGAGTCCCGCCTCCAGCGCACAGAGGCCCTCGCCTCCCCTGCCGTCGCCTCCGTGGCCGTCGCCTCCCCCGTAGCAGCGATCTCCACTAGCTCCTCGTCACCGGGAAAGAAGAAGCATCGGGGCAAGAAGGGCAAGGGTCAGCAGCAACAGCAGTAGCAGTAGTGGATAAGGTCCAGTGGTAGTGGCTCGGTCTGCCACAACTGTGGCCAGCCAGGGCACGGGTGGTACACGTGCCCACTACTGACGGACGAGGCTCGCGTCATCGCCACCATGCATCGCCAGCGGGAGCGTTGTCTCGCCTCCGCCACAGTCACTATCGCCGCCTTTGACCCCTCGACCCCATCCAGTAGCTCCGCTCCTCTGACCGCGACCCCGGTCCCACAGACGCCAGCTCCACAGCAGCATCATCCGCAGCCGTCCGCACCCCCGTTCCCTTCACCGGGGCAATCTTCCTTCTATCCGGGCTCTGGCGCCGTCACTCCACACTCCGTCTCCACTCCTGGGTCGTCCACGCGTGAGCGACATTTGGAGTAGTTTACTACGCACCAGCTCGGCCTGCCTCGTCCTCCCCCCAGGGAAGTGCGAGTTGCGTCACCTCCTGCTTGACCCCCTCGCATTGCATGATTGAGACTGAGCTACGGTCGTGTCCTGTCTCCTCTTCTGTCTCGCCGTCTCCCGTGGTCTCCCCTGTCGCCCTCCGTGATGATGTCACATGGCTCGATGACTAGCAGTCTCGGTTCGCGCCCCCTTCCACCACGTCTGCGTCTCTTGCTTGCTCCCATGTGACTGTTAGAGATCTCGGGACTCGGGTCCAGGACCCGACCGAGACCTGGATCATCGATTGTGGGTCCACGCATCACATGACGGCCTCTCGCGAGGCCTTCAGTATGCTTGGTCCTGTTGGCGATGTCTCCGGTGTCCGGATGGGCTCCGGCCAGGTGTTACCTGTCCGCGGCCTTGGTATCGTTCGTTTCCGTGGTCCTGCCGGTGATGTCTTCCTAACCGATGTCATTCTCATCCCTGGTCTTGAGCTCAGCCTCCTCTCTGTTACTACCCTTGACCGCATGAGCATGAACATTGTGCATTCGCGTGGTGTTGGCACTGTGTCGTTGCGTCCGTCCGGTCTTGTCGTTCTTCATGCCACCACCTGTGGCAACCTGTGGCACGTGCCTCGTCTGTCTTCCTCTCCTTCTGTCCCCTCCCCATCGGCCACCGCAGGCTATGTGCTTGTCACCAGCACGCTTTCTCCACAGCACACCCGTCTCTTGCACCGCCGCCTTTGCCACATCCACTCTGTTGCCGTGGACATCATGCTCCACACCCAGCCGGCCAAGGGCCTTGACCCTGAGACTTTTCCTTTGTTGTGGTCCACGGAGTGCGTTGATTGCGCTCAGGGAAAGATGCACCGGTCCACATATCCTCTATCCTCCTCCCGTGCATCCCTCCCTCTCGACCTGGTCCATTCCGATGTCATGGGTCCTCTCGCTACCGAGTCCGTCGCGGAGCATGGCCGTTATGTCCTTACCCTCATTGACGACTACTTTCGCTACCATTGGGTCTTCTGCCTTCGGCAGAAAAGCAATGTCGCCCGTGCCATTCAGGACTGGCTTGTACTTGCGGAGTGCGAGTGTGGTCGATCTCTTTGCCACTTTCGCTCTGATCGCGGTGGTGAGTACAAGGGCGAGACCACGACGTTTCTTGCCTCCCGCTGTATCCATCACGAGACATCCGCGCCCTACATGCCTGCCCAGAATGGCGTCTCCGAGAGCTGGAACCATACCATGGCTGATGCCGTCCGCACCATGCGGGTTGAGTCTGGCCTCTCCAATACCTTCTACTTTCAAGCCATGGCCTACATGACATGGGTCTGGAACCGGATTCCTTACGGACCCCTTCCCCACCAGTCCACACCGTACCAGCACTGGTGCGGTCAGTGAGCCGACCTCCGCCCTGCTCGCATCTGGGATTGCGTGGCCATTGTGTGGCTACCCGCCTCGCAACATGGCGGCAAGCTCATCCCCCGCGGGCGTCCTTGCACCTTTCTCGGTGTCTCTTGTCAGTCCAAGGCTTGGTGCTTCTAGGATCCCTCCCGACACTACATCGTCGAGTCCCACGATGCCCCTTTCTTTGAGGAGCTGTTTCCGAGCGATCTTGTTCGCTCCGGCTCGTCAGTGTCCCTCCCGTCGCGTGGGGGAATGGTGAGTCCATCCTCCATCCTGCCACTTCTGGGTGTCACATCACTTAGTCCCTCCGAGCCAGCAGCCCCTGTCACGCCCGCTGGCCCCTCCCAGCCAACAGCTCTAGTCGCGCCCGCTGGCCCTTCCGGGCCGGCGGCCCCAGTCGCGCCCGCTGGCCCCTCCAAGCCAGCAGCTCCAGACGCGTCCGCTGGCCCCTCCGGGCCGGTGGCCCCAGTCCTGCCCGCTCCCCCCTCCGAGCCAACAACCCCAGACGCGCCCGTTGGCCCCTCCGGGCCGGTAGTCCTAATCACATCCACTGGTCCCTCCGGGCGAGCCGTCCCAGTCGCGCTCGCAGGCCCCTCCGGGCCGGCGACCCCAGTCGCGTCCGCTGGCCCCTCCGGGCCAGCCGCCCTTCTCGCGCCCGCTGGTCCCTCCGAGCCAGCGGCACTTTTCGCGTCTGCTGGCCCCTCCGAGCCAGCAGCCCCAGTGGCGTCCACTGGTCCCTCCGGCCCAGCAGCCTCGTCCGCCTCCATCATCCCTTCAGACTCGGTGCCATCTCCTACCCTACCGCGCTACACACAAAGCCCAGGCGGCAGCCTCCGACCCAGACTGTCAGTGAGCACGCAGACCGCAACGCCTCGCCCTGTGCCGTCTCGGCCCCCTGTCGCTCCACGTGTCTCTTCCACTCCTACGGTCGTGAGTGGGGACCCGACTTTCACCCTGGCTCTGCACTGGGCCACGTCATGCTTCATCACGAGCATCGGCATGCTATCATGGCTGCACTTGCGTGCATCCCATCTGGAGCTCGAGATGCACATGCTCTCTCAGTCCGCTCCATAGCACGCCCGGAGGACCCAGCCACCCTACGCGAGGCTCGAGCCTCTCTTGAGGCCGCACACAGGGATGCTGCCTGCGCTGACAAGCTCGCTGCTATCCGGCAGCACCACGTGTATGACCTCGTCGACCTCCCTCCAGGTCGGAAGGCCATTGGTGCCAAGTGGGTCTTTCGACACAAGTGGAAGCCCGATGGGTCCTTGGACAAGTACAAGGCCAGCCTCACGGCCAAGGGGTTTGCTCAGGTCCCTGGGGTCGATTACGACCACATCTTTGCCCCAGTTGGCCGGTTCTCCACAAGCCGGGCACTCTTCAGCTTGGTTGTCCAGCATGGGTGGGAGCTGCATCATATGGACGTGAGCAACGCCTTCCTCTATGGTTCATTGGAGGGTGAGAAGCTCTACATGGTGCAGCCTCCAGGCTTCGACGACGGCACAGGGAGAGTCTGGTGGCTGCGGAAGGCCCTCTACGGCCTGAAGCAGTCCCCTCGATGCTGGAACCAGGAGATCACCAACACGCTCCTTTACCACGGCCTCCAGCACAGCACCGCTGACCCCGCACTGTTCGTCAGCCCGCGAGGCCAGACCTTCGCCGCTGTCCTCGTCTACGTCGAAGATCTCCTCATTGAGTCGCCTGACATGGCTGCCATCCAGCATGTCAAGGACGTGTTGTACACCGCCTACGAGATGAAGGATCTCGGGTCTGCCAGAGTCTTCCTGGGCATGGAGCTCGAGCATGATCGCTCCCAGGGCATCCTACACGTCCACCAGGCTGCCTATGTGCAGACCCCGTCCACTCGCTTCGTCGAGGACCTGCACCTCGTGCCCAGCGCATCTTCGCCCATGTCACCTGATGGCCAGGTGAAGCTGAAGAGTCTTGATCCAACCATTGTGGGGGAGCCAGTTGACGTGACTACGTATCTGCGAGTCATCGGGTCACTGATGTTCCTGGCAACGACAACGCACCCAGACATCGCATTCGCCGTCAACCTCCTGGCTCAGTTCTCTCAGGAGCTGTGCCACCTCCACTTTGAGGCCGCGATCCGAGTACTGCCCTACGTCGTCTCGACTCCTCGGTGAGGTCTCATATTCCGCCGCCAGCCATCTGTCGTTGCGGTGGGCTACACCGACAGTGACTGGGCCGGCAGTCCAGACGGTAAGAGTCGCACAAGCTGGATCCTTCTCATCGGCGGCACGGCTGTGTCCTGGCATAGTGGTAATCAGGGGTGCATTGCGCGCAGCACTGCTGAGGCTGAGTACATGGTCCTTGGCTGAGGCGCGTGTGAGAGTGTGTGGTTGCGTCGTCTGTTGTCCGAGTTGCTTCAGTTCGTCGCATCCATCACGTTGCATTGTGACAATGAGAGTGCCATGGCCATCGTCGACAATTACAGCGTGCATCACACACGCACAAAGCACATCAACGTTGAGGATCACTATGTGCATTCGTTATTGCATGACAGGAGTATCCGTATTGTGTGGGTTGAGACAGCACGACAGCTAGTTGACTTCTTGACCAAGG
This sequence comes from Penium margaritaceum, assembly GCA_023375785.1. Classification (NCBI taxonomy): domain Eukaryota; kingdom Viridiplantae; phylum Streptophyta; class Zygnematophyceae; order Desmidiales; family Peniaceae; genus Penium; species Penium margaritaceum. The sequence continues at coordinate 24,202 of SZWC01017983.1, read as the reverse complement.
CACTGAAGCGCGACTCGTTCAAGAAGGCTGTGAGTTCGGTTGTCATGCGTCCGTGAGTGGCTTTCTTTGTCCCTGTCTGCGTCTCTGCATGCCTTGGGGGAGTATGGCTGTTGACTGTGCCTTTGCCCGTCCATGTGCACTACGCCTGTGAGTCATGGGGGACTGTTGGTTTTTGCGCATCTCTCATTGTGCTCTGTTGTGTCCTCCCGGCTTGTGTACATCGACGTGCAGATGACTTACGGCGGACTCGACGCTACTGGAGTGACGCCCGATGGAGCTGACGCATGCTGAGGCCTACTCGCAGTTCGTTGGAGCCTCCTCCCTCCGTCGACGCGCTCAGCTCCATCGGCAGGCCTCCTCGGCGGTTGGGCCGCAGGCGGTCACTGTCACTTCAGATGTTGTCTGCATGCGTCTGCAGCGTCATGCTCTGCCTAGGGTCCATGTCTGATGTTGCGTGGCACTGTTTGGAGTCATGGACCATCATAGGCACTACCTCAGTTCGGGCAGCCATAACTCTTTGCTGTTTTTTTTCTAGATGATTGTGACCGCACGACTGCGTTTGCAGCGTCGGTATTTTGGTATGGTCCAATTTTGAGGCCAAAACGGACGACACCCGGGTTTTGGGCTGTCGGCCGTCTGGCGGGCTCACCGAGAAAACCCTACCTGCCAGAAAATAGGTCTAGGACTATTTTCTGATTCGATGGTTAGCTGAGTAACAAGTTCTACAAAGCTGGGGGGGGGAGGGGTCTCCCATTGTTGCTCATTCTTCACTCCTAATCAGTTACTTCCAGTTTTCAGCTGCTTTTCTGACGCTAACACTGGCGCGCGCGTTTCTAAGTAACAAACCCAGAGCACTCAGACTTAGACTCTAGAGCAACAGACTGAGGGGGCAGCAGACTAAGCAACTAGCGCAGAAGCCCGCACGCGGCATCAACACCGCCACTGCCCCAACCTGCGCTCTGTTGGTTTTTTCGCATCTCTCATTGTGCTCTGTTGTGTCCTCCCGGCTTGTGTACATCGGCGTGCAGATGACTGACGGCGAGACTCGACGCTGATGGAGTGTCGTCCGGTGGAGCCGACGCACGCTGAGGTCTTCTCGTAGTTCGCTGGAGCCTCCTCTCTCAGGCGACGCGCTCAGCTCCATCGGCAGGCCTCCTCGGCGGTCGTGCTGCCGGCGGTCATTGACACCGCATTTGCTGCTTGCATGCGTCCAGCGCGTCCCATCGCGTCTGCATCGTCATGCACTGCTTAGGGTCCCAGTTGCATGTTGCACGGCCCTGTTTGGCAGCATAAACCGTTGTGGGCACTATCTGGGTTTAGGCTGCCGTAACTCCTCGCTACTATTTTTCTAGCAGATTCTGACCGCACGGCTGCGTTCGCAGCGGCGGTATTATGGTATGGTCCAGTTTTAAGGCAAAACGGACGACGCCCGGGTTTTGGGCTGTCGGCTGCCTGGCAGGCCTCACCGAGAAAACCTGCCAGCCTGAACTGAGCTATTTTCTGATTGGCTGTTGAACTGAGTAACAAGCTCTANATTTTTCCCACGGCCACTGGGCCAGGGGAAATGCTGCCGAAATTTTTTCGGCAGCACTGACCCCCACGCGTGACGCGAGGAGGTGAGCGGCAGGCGGCGTCTGACATCTGTGGGCGACGACGCACGCGGCGACGCCACCCAGGTGCAGTGACTGGCACCACCAGCAGCAGCAGGCAGAAGCAGCAGCTCGCAGTAGCACGCAGCAGCAGCAGCTCGCAGCACCAACAGCAGCAGCCCGCAGCAGCAGCAGCTCGCAGCAGCAGCAGCAGCAGCGTGCAGCAGCAGCAGCTCGCAGCAGCAGCAGCAGCAGCCCGCAGCAGCAGCAGCTTGCAGCAGCAGCAGCAGCGTGCAGCAGCAGCAGCAGCGTGCAGCAGCAGCAGCAGCGTGCAGCAGCAGCAGCAGCCCGCAGCAGCAGCAGGCAGCAGCCACAGCACGCAGCAGCTGCAGCAGCGTGCAGCAGCAGCAGCGAGCTGCAGCAGCTGCTGCAGCGAGCCGCAGCAGCCGCCAGCTGCAGCAGCAGCAGCAGCTGCAAGCAGCAGCTGCTAGCCGCGGCTGCTACTGCCCGCTGCTCGCAGCGAGCGAGCAGCAAGCAGCAGCCCGCTGCTGCCAGCGAGTAGCAGCTCGCTGCTGCTGTGCGAGCAGCAGCCCGCTGCTCGCAGCAGACAGCGGATTGCTGCCCGCTGTGACAAGGAGAAAAAAAAAAGGCAACAAAAACAATTCCCCCACCCCCACAGCTCGTTGTAGCAGCCTGCAGCTGCAGCGAGCAGCTGCTGCAGCAGCATTCAGCTGCAGTAGTGAGCTGCAGCAGCTCGCTGCTGCAGCAGCAGCAGCCACAGCAACTGCTGCAGCTCGCAGCACGAGCAGCAGCAGCTGCAGCACTCGCAGCAGTAGCAGCAGCGGCAGCAGCAGCAGTAGCAGCAGCACACGGCTGCAGCAGTAGCAGCAGCAGCAGCATCTGCAACAACAGCAGCAACAGCAGCAGCAGCAGCAGCAGCAGCAACAGCAGCAGCAGCAGCAGCAGCAGCAGCAACAGCAGCAGTAGCAGCAGCAACACCAGCAGCAGCAGCAACAACAACAGCAGCAGCAGCAGCAGCTGCTGCAGCAACATCAGCACCAACAGCAGCAGCGGCGGTCCCTACATTCGCCGCTGCTGACATCAGCACCTCTCTGCTGACGCCATTGCTGACGTCACTGCTGACATCATCAACAAAAAAAGGGGGAGGGTGAAAGGGGAAAAGGGGAAGTCTAGAGGAGTGGGTAGATTCCCCACTCCCCCAACCCCTTGTTGAAGCCATAACACAAAGACAACAACACAAAGAGAAGAAAAAAAAAAGGAAAGAAGAGGACACCAAGGCATGGCTGATAGTCCTGACGAGGGGGGGTCCTCCTCTGATGGGGGGACCACTACCCCTCCTTTCTTGCAGCGATTGCTACAGCACCAGCAGCAGAAGCAGCACCCGCCGCCGCTGCAACAGCAGCAGCCGCCGCCGCCGCATGATCAACAGCTGCCGCCGCCGCCGCAACAGAACCAACCGCCGCCGCCATTGCAGCAGCAGCAGCCACCGCCTCGGCAACAGCAGCTGCCGCCGCTATAGCAGCAGCAGCCGCCGCCTCCACAGCAGCAGCCGCCACCGCCGCTGCAGCAGCAGCCGCCGCCCATCCAGCAGCAGCCGCCGCCGCTGCAACAGCAACAGCTGCCGCCTCTACAGCAGCAGCTGCCACCGCTGCAGCAGCAGCAGCCGCCGCCCATACAGCAGCAGCCACCGCCTCTGCAGCAGCAACAGCCGCCGCCTCTACAGCAACAGCCACCACCGCTGCAGCAGCAGCAGCCGCCGCCCATACAGCAGCAGCCACCGCCTCTGCAGCAGCAGCAGCCGCCGCCTCTACAGCAGCAGCAGCTCACGGGTAACGTTGGCGGCACCCCTGACCCGCTTGCTGCTCTTCAGCAACAACTCGCCGCCTTGACCCAGCAGCTTGCAGCGCTGTAGCCAGTCGCCTCCCAAACCGCCACCAGCGCGCTGCCGTCCTTCATACCTCCAGGGCACGCCAGCCCAGCTGTGTCTGCTGCCACGTACTACCTGGCACAACAGCAGACTCAGCGTCAGCGGCAGACAGTCACTTCCGTCCTTGGCCCCACTCCGGGTGCCGGCCGCAGGCAGAAGGACTTTGAGACGCCGCCACCGCCGCTTCAAGCCGGCGAGCAGTTCCGAAGCTGGGAACTTAGCTTCCGGATGTGGGCGCAGGGTGAGGGTCTGTGGGCATACTACACCCTCCCTTACGACTCCACCCAGGCCGACCAGTTGTATGACGCTGGTTGCGCCGCCCGTGCTCTTGTCCCAGTCGCCCCTCCAGCTTCCCACCTGGCCTTAGAACCTTTCCTCGGCGACTTCACGGCTGGCGCCATCCCAGACCCTGCAGCCGCCTGGCATGTCCTCACCAGGCCCCATTGCCTGTCCAGCGACGTTGAGATCAGCCGTCTGCTCCGGGAGTTCAACTCCCTGTACATGGGGGAGACCGAGACGGTCACTGCCTACTGGCAGCGGGCGGAGGACATCCTCCGTCGTCTCGGCACATCTGCTCCGCCCCCTCTGTCCGCGCTCCTCACCATAAAGCGCGGCGCCACTAGCGACTACGCCGACGTCTTCGTACACTACCCCCAGGACGTCCTCTCCACCATGGCGACCCAGGGCACCCTCATGCCCTGGGCATATGAGCTCTTCCTCCGTATTGAGGAAGCTCGCCAGGAGTCCCAGCTCCATCGTACGGAGGCGCTTGCATCCCCTGCCGTCGCCTCCCCCGCTGTCGCCTCCCCTGCCGTTGCCTCCGTGGCCGTCGCCTCCCCCGCCGCAGCAGTCTCATCGTCGTCGGGGAAGAAGAAGAAGAACCGGAACAAGAAAGGCAAGGGTCAGCCGTAGCAGCAGCAGTAGCAGTCGTCGACAGGTTCCAGCGGTGGTGGCTCGGTCTGCCACAACTGTGGTCAGCCCGGGCATGGATGGTACACGTGCCCTATCCCGACGGACGAGGCGCGCATCGTCGCTACCATGCGACGCCAGCGGGAGCGACGCCTCGCCTCTGCCACCGTCGCCGCTGCTGGCCCGACCACTTTGACCTCATCCAGCGGCGCTGCCACTCCGGCAGCTCCGCCTGTCCCGCAGACACCCGCGCCGCAGCAGTACTACCCGCAGCCGTCAGCGCCCCCGCTTTCTTCACCAGCGCAGCTCTCCTACTACCCGGGCTCCGGCGCCGTCACTCCGCACCCCGTCTACACTCCCGGGCCCTCCTCCCGTGAGCGTCATCGCTCTCCAGCTCGGCCTGCCTCGCCCCCCTCCCCAGGGAAGTGCGAGTTGCATCACCTCCTTCTCTGTTGCCCAGCCCTGCATGACTGAGACTGAGCTGCGGTCATGTCCCGTTTCATCGTGTGTCTCATCGTCGCCCGTGGTTTCCTCCGCCCCTCTCCTTGATGATATTGCTTGGCTTGACGATTGGCAGTCCCGTTTCGCGCCTCCGTCCACCGCGTCTGCGTCCCTCGCCTGCTGCCATGTGACCGTTAGCGATCTAGGGACCCCGGTCCAGGACCCTGCTGAGACCTGGATCATCGACTCCGGGGCCACGCATCACATGACGGCCTCTCGTAAGGCCTTCAGTATGCTCGGTCCCGTCGGCGATGTCTCCGGTGTCCGGACGGGTTCCGGGCAGGTGTTACCTGTCCGTGGTGTTGGCGTCGTTCGTTTTCGTGGTCCTGCCGGTGACGTCTTTCTGATCGATGTCCTCTTCGTCCCTGGTCTCGAGCTCAGCCTCCTGTCCGTGACTGCCTTTGACCGCATGAGCATGGATGTCATGCACTCGCGTGGTGTCGGCACTGTGTCGTTGCTTTCGTCTGGTCTTGTCGTCCTGCACGCCACCGCCCGTGGCAACCTGTGGCATGTTCCCCGTCTCTCCTCTTCTTCTCTCGTCTCCTCCTCGTCGGCCGCCACAGGCCATGTGCTCGTCACCAGCACGCTTTCTCCTCAGCACACCCGCCTCTTGCACCGCCGCCTCTGCCACGTCCACTCTGCCGCTGTGGACTGCATGCTTCGCACCCAGCCTGCCTCGGGCCTTGACCCGGAGACTTTCCCTCTCCCGTGCCTCACAGAGTGCATTGACTGCGCTCAGGGGAAGATGCACCGGTCTACGTACCCCTTGTCTGCCTCTCGTGCATCCGCCCCCCTCGACCTTGTCCACTCGGATGTCATGGGCCCTCTCCCCACCGAGTCGGTCGGCGAGCATGGCCGCTATGTACTCATCCTCACGGACGACTACTCTCGCTATCGCTGGGTCTTCTGTCTTAGGCAAAAGAGCGATGTCGCCCGGGCCATCCACGACTGGCTTGTCCTCGCCGAGCGCGCGTGTGGCCGCTCCCTTCGCCGCTTTCGCTCCGATCGCGGTGGCGAGTACATGGGTGAGACCACGACTTTCCTCGCCTCCCGCGGGATCCACTACGAGACTTCGGCGCCCTACACACCCGCCCAGAACGGTGTCTCCGAGCGGTGGAACCGGACCATGGCCAACGCCGTCCGCACCATGCGTGTCGAGTCTGGTCTTTCCGAGGGCTTCTACTTTGAAGCCATGGCTTACATGACCTGGGTCTGGAACCGGATTCCCCACGGTCCCCTTCCCCGTCAGTCCACCCCGTACCAGCATTGGTGCGGTCAGCGCGCTGACCTCCGCCCCGCTCGCGTCTGGGATTGTGTCGCCATTGTCTGGCTGCCCGCCCCGCAGCAGGGCGGCAAGCTCGCCCCCCACGGCCGTCCCTGCACCTTCCTCGGTGTCTCTCGTCAGTCCAAGGCCTGGCGCTTCTGGGACCCCTCCCGGCACTGCATCGTCGAGTCCCGAGATGCCCTCTTCTTCGAAGACCTGTTTCCTCGTGACCTCATTCGCTCCGGCTCGTCTGTGTCTATCCCGTCGCGTGGGGGAGTGGTGAGTCCGTCCTCCGTCCTACCGCGTCCGGGTGACACATTCCTTGGTCCCTCCAACCAGCTGTCCCAGTCTCGTCTGCTGGTCCCTCCGGGCCAGCCTCCCTAGCCGCGTCCGCTGGTCCCTCCGGGCCAGCTGTCCCAGTCGCGTCTGCTGGTCCCTCCGGGCCAGCCTCCCCGGCCGCGTCCGCTGGTCCCTCCGGGACAGCTGTCCCAGTCGCATCTGCTGGTCCCTCCGGGCCAGCTGTCCCAGTCGCGTCTGCTGGTCCCTCCAGGCCAGCCTCCCCAGCCGCGTCCGCTGGTCCCTCCGGGCCAGCTGTCCCAGTCGCGTCTGCTGGTCCCTCCAGGCCAGCCTCCCCAGCCGCGTCCGCTGGTCCCTCCGGGCCAGCTGTCCCAGTCGCGTCTGCTGGTCCCTCCGGGCCAGCCTCCCCAGCCGCGTCCGCTGCTCCCTCCGGGCCAGCTGTCCCAGTCGCGTCCGCTGGTCCCTCCGGGCCAGCTGCCCCAGCCGCGTCCGCTGGTCCCTCCGGGCCAGCTGTCCCAGTCGCGTCTGCTGGTCCCTCCGGGCCAGCCTCCACGGCTGCGTCTGCTGGTCCCTCCGGGCCAGCCTCCCCAGTCGCGCCCGCTGGTCCCTCCGGGCCAGCCTCCCCAGTCGTGTCCGCGGATCTCTCCGGGCCGACAGCCCCAGTCGTCTCCACTGGCCCATCAGACTCGACGTTGTCGCACGCCTTGCCACGCTACACACGTGGCCCCGGTGGCAGCCTCCGACCCAGGCCGTCGGTGAGCGTGAAGACCGTCGCACCGCGCTCGGTGGCGCCTCGACCCCCCGTGGCTCCACGTGCCTCCTCCACTCCCACGGTCGTGAGTGGGGACCCTGGCACCAAAGCCCTGGGCCTGACCACCGCGGCCATCATTGCAGATCTGCACCCGGGCTCCGCATTGGGCTACGCCATGCTCCATCACGAGCATCGGCACGCTGTCGTGGCTGCCCTTGCGCGCATCCCACCTGGGGCGCGAGAGGCACATGCTCTCTCAGTTCGCTCCACAGCACGCCCGGAGGACCCAGCCACCTTGCGCGAGGCACGAGCCTCCCCTGAGGCCGCACACTGGGACGCTGCTTGCGCCGATGAGCTCGCTGC
>SZWC01017981.1:33159-53284 GCA_023375785.1 Penium margaritaceum | reverse complement strand
CCCCCCCCCCCCAGGTCACGAGCCTATTCTATATTGTGCGTACGAGGATTCAAACCCAGGACCTACCGCTTCAGAATCTAACTCTATAAGCACCAAGCCAACTCACATGGTGTTCATATGATGTCCAGCTGATGTTATAGGAGTTCCTATGGATAGAGGACATAAAATAAGGGGGTGTAAGATTAGAGGATAGTTTTCAAAAGTATGAATAGTAACAAAGTAAGTTTAATCATAAACAATTGACGCGGACGGAATTTTAAATTTTGAAACTTCGAGCTTGAAAAACTTCTCCACTGTTGCTCCAATTGACCAGCCGTAAGAAGGAAAGTTCACTACACATAGTGAGGTTCTTTTTATAATGTTCAGTGACACAAGCATACTTTGGTTGGTCAGTGTGCATGGTAGCCAAACCGTCCCACTACTTATCGAAGGTCTTTGTACTTGCTAGTCGATACCGAGTATTCCCAAACCATTGTTTCTCCCTCTGCCCATTGTTGACTTGTATTATGAGTTATGAACGTTGACCACACACACTCAGCTTCTTTGGTCATGAGCAGTGATGTATGCCTACTTGGATAGGTCATTGTGCACTGTAGCCACACCGTGCGAATACATACAAAAGACTCTGTACTTGCTACAAGATACATAGTGTTTCGAAACCATTGTTTCCCCCCTCTGACCACTTGTGACTCGTGTTATGGGTTGCGAACGTTGACCACCCATGTTGAAATTCTTTGGTCATGGTCAGTGACATATGCCTAATTTGGTTTGTCACTGTACATGGTTACCACGCCGTGTCACTACGCATTGAAGGTCTTTGTCCTTTCTAGTTGATATTGAGTCTTCCCAAACCATTGTTACCCCCTATGACTATCTATGACTCGTGTTGTAATCTGACAACGGTGACCACATGAAGTGAAATTCTTTGGTCATGGTCAGTGACATATGCCTAATTTGGTTTGTCACTGTACATGGTTACCACGCCGTGTCACTACGCATTGAAGGTCTTTGTCCTTTCTAGTTGATATTTAGTCTTCCCAAACCATTGTTACCCCCTATGACTATCTATGACTTGTGTTGTAATCTGTCAACGGTGACCACATGAAGTGAAATTCTTTGGTCATGGTCAGTGACATATTCATACTTTGGTTTTTCACTGTGCATGGTAGCCACACTGTGCCACTACATATTGAAGGTATTTGTACTTGCTAGTCGAGAAGTAGTATTGACAAACCATTATCTTCCACTCTGACCATTTGTGACTCGTGTTATGGGTTGCGAACGTTGACCACCCATGTTGAAATTCTTTGGTCATGGTCAGTGACATATTCATACTTTGGTTTTTCACTGTGCATGGTAGCCACACTGTGCCACTACATATTGAAGGTATTTGTACTTGCTAGTCGAGAAGTAGTATTGACAAACCATTATCTTCCACTCTGACCATTTGTGACTCGTTTTATGAGTTGTCAAAGGTTACCACACATAGTGACATTATTTGGTCATGGTCACTGACATATGCCTACGTTGGTTGGTCATCGTGCATGATATCCACACTGTGCCACAACTTACTGAAGGTCCTTGTGCTTGCTAGTTGATACCTGGTGTTCCCAAACCATTGTTTCCCCCTCTGACCATTTGTGACTCGTATTATGAGTTGTCAATGTTGTCCAAACACAGCTGATTTCCTTGATCAAAGGCAGTACATATGCCTACTTTGGTCGGTCATTGTGCATGGTAGCCACACCCTGCTACTACTGATTGAAGGTCGTTGTACTTGCTAGTTGAGAACTGATATTCCCAGACCATTGTTTTCCCCTCTGACCATTTGTGACTCGTGTGATTGTTGGTCAATGCTGACCACCCATACTGAAAATCTCTGGTCTTGGTCAGTGACATATGCCTAGCTTGGTTGTTTGGTGTTCATATTAGCCACACCGTGCCACTACGAATTGAAGTTCTTTGTCCTTTCTAGTCGATACATAGGGTTCCCAAACCATTGCCTCTCCCTTTGACCATTTGTGACTCGTCTTATAAGTTGTCAATGTTGACCACACATTGTGGAATTTATCAGTCATAGTCCGTGACGTATGCATCCTTTGGTTGGTCACTGTGCATGCTAGCCACACCGTGCCACTACTTGTTGAAGGTCTTTGTACTTGCTAGTTGATAAATAGTGTTCCCAACCCATTGTTTCCCCCTCTGACCATTTGTGGCTCGTGTTATGAGTTTTCAACGTTAACCACACACTGTGAAATTTGTTTGGTCATGGTTAATGACATATGCCTACTTTGGTTCTTCACTGTACATGATTACGACGCCTTGTCACTATGTTTTGAAGGTCTTTGTGATTTCTATATGATAGCTAGTGTTCCCAAACCACTGTTACCCCCCATTGACTGTCTGTGACTTGTGTTGTGAGTTTTCAGCGTTGACCACATGAAGTGAAATTCTTTGCTCATGGTTAGTGACATATGCATACTTTGGTTGGTCGCTGTGCATGGTAGCCACACTGTGCCACTACATATCGAAAGTATTTGTACTTGCTACTGGATAACTAGTATTCACGAACCATTGTCTTCCACTATGACCATTTGTGACTCGTGTTATGAGTTGTCAAAGTTTACCACACATGGTGACATTCTTTGGTCATGGTTAGTGACATATGCCTACTTTGGTTGGTCATCGTGCATGGTATCCACACCGTGCCACAACGTATTGAAGGTACTTGTGCTTGCTAGTTGATACCTGGGGTTCCCAAACCATTGTTTTCCCCTCTGACAATTTGTAGCTCGTATTATGAGTTGTCAACGTTGACCACAAACAGCGGATTTCTTTGGTCAAAGGCAGTACATATGCCTACTTTGGTTGGTCATTGTGCATGGTAGCCACACCGTGCTACTATTCATTGAAGGTTATTGTAATTTCTAGTTGAGAACTGATATTCCCAGACCATTGTTCCTCCCTCTGACCGTTTGTGACTCGTGTTATGGTTGGTGAACGTTGACCACCCACATTGAAATTCTTTGGTCATGGTCAGTGACATATGCCTAGTTTGGGCGTTTGGTGTGCATAGTAGCCACGCCCTGCCACTACATATTGAAGTTCTTTTTCCTTTCTAGTCAATACATAGGGTTCTCAAACCATTGTCTCTCCCTCTGACCATTTGTGACTCCTGTTATGGGTAGTCAATGTTGACCATACATGGTGGACTTCTACGGACATAGTCGGTGACGTATGCATCCTTTGGTTGGTCACTGTGCACGCTAGCAACACCGTGCCACTACTTGTTGAATATCTTTCTACTTGCTAGTTGATAACTAGTGTTCCCAGCGTATTGTTTCCCCCCTTGACCATTTGTGACTCGTGTTATGAGTTTTCAACGTTGACCAAACACTGTGAAATTTGTTTGGTCATGGTTAGTGACATATGCCTACTTTGGGTTTTCACTATACATGGTTACCACACCGTGTCACTATGTATTGAAGGTCTTTGTACTTTCTAGTTGATAACTAGTGCTCCCAACCCATTGTTTCTTCCTCTGACCATTTGTCACTCGTGTTATGAGTTTTCAACGTTGACCAAACACTGTGAAATTTGTTTGTTCATGGTTAGTGACATATTCCTACTTTGGTTGGACATTCTACATTGTTACCACGCTGTATCACTACGTATTGAATGTCTTTGTGCTGTCTAGTTTATAGCTAGTCTTCCCAAACCATTGTTACCCCCTCTGACTATCTATGACCCGTGTTGTGAGTTGTCAACGTTGACCACATGAAGTGAAATTCCTTGGTCATGGTCAGTGACATATTTATACTTTGGTTGGTCACTGTGCATTGTAGCCACACTATGCCACTACATCTTGAATGTATTTGTACTTGCTAGTAGATAACTAGTATTTAGAAACCATTCTCTTCCACTCTTACCATTTGTGACTTGTTTTACAAGTTGTCAAAGTTTACCACACATGGTGACATGCTTTGGTCATGGTTAGTGACATATGCCTACTTTGGTTGGTCATCCTGCAAGATATCCACACCGTGCCACAACTTATTGAAGGTCCTTGTGCTTGTTAGTTGATACCTGGGGTTCCCAAACCATTTTTTTCCCCTCTGACCATTTGTGACTCGTATTATGAGTTGTCAACGTTGACCACAATCAGCGGACTTCTTTGGTCAAAGGAAGTGCATATGCCTACTTTGGTCGGTCATTGTGCATGGTAGCCACACCGTGCTACTACTCATTGAAGGTCATTGAAATTGCTAGTTGAGAACTGATATGCCCAGACCATTGTTCCTCCCTCTGACCGTTTGTGACTCGTGTTATGGTTGGTGAACATTGACCACCCACATTGAAATTCTTTGGTCGTGGTCTGTGACACATGCCTAGTTTGGGTGTTTGGTGTGCATAGTAGCCACACCGTGCCACTACATATTGAAGTTCGTTTTCCTTTCTAGTCGATTCATAGGGTTCTCAAACCATTGTCGCTCCCTCTGACCATTTGTGACTCGTGTTATGAGTTGTCAATGTTGACCATACATGGAGGACTTCTACGGTCATAGTCGGTGACGTATGCATCCTTTGGTTGGTCACTGTGCACGCTAACCACACCATGCCACTACTTGTTGAGTGTATTTCTACTTGCTAGTTGAGAACTAGTGCTCCCAACCCATTGTTTCCCCCCCTGACCATTTGTGACTCATGTTATGAGTTTTCAACATCGACCAAACACTGTGAAGTTTGTTTGGTCATGGTTAGTGACATATGCCTACTTTGGGTTTTCACTGTACATGGTTACCACGCGGTGTCACTATGTATTGAAGGTCTTTGTGCTTTCTAGTTGATAGCTAGTGTTCCCAAACCATTGATATCCCCCTTTGACTATCTGTGACTCGTGTTGTGAGTTGTCAGCGTTGACCACATGAAGTGAAATTCGTTGGTCATGGTCAGTGACATATGCATACGTTGGTTGTTCACTGTGCATGGTAGCCACACTGTGCCACTACATATTGAAGATATTTGTACTTGCTACTCGATAACTAGTATTCAGAAACCATTGTCTTCCACTCTGACCATTTGTGACTCGTGTTATGAGTTGTCAAAGTTTACCACACGTAGTGACATTATTTGGCCGTGGTCAAGGACATATGCCTACTCTGGTTGGTCATACCGTGCCACTTCTTGTTGAAGGTCTTTGCACTTGCTAGTCAATAAATAGCAAAAGGTTTCTCCATTTGACACCAGGTTGGGTTTTGTTGATTTGTTGCGCGTAGGTGCCTTCACTGGAATACTCCCTCCCACCCCCCTAGAGGGATGTTCCGTGGACGACCTGGAGGACAGATTTGCGACCGCATTATGACACCCCCCTACCCCCCCACGGCTTAGGCTCGAAGGTAGAGTTGAGGTATCACAACCAGGCCACCCCCCCCCCCNTCTCCACCGTTGCTCCGATTGACCAGCCGTAAGAAGGAAAATTGACTACAGACAGTGAGGTTCTGTTTATAATGTTCAGTGACACAAGCATACTTTGGTTGGTCAGTGTGCATGGTAGCCAAACCGTGTCACTACTTATTGAAGGTCTCTGTACTTGCTAGTCGATACCGAGTATTCCCAAACCATTGTTTCTCCCTCTGCCCATTTTTGACTTGTATTATGAGTTGTGGACGTTGACCACACACACTCAGCTTCTTTGGTCATGAGCAGTGATGTATGCCTACTTGGATAGGTCATTGTGCACTGTAGCCACACCGTGCCAATACATACGAAAGATGATGTACTTGCTAGAAGATACATAGTGTTTCGAAACCATTGTTTCCCCGCTCTGACCATTTGTGACTCGTGTTATGGGCTGCGAACGTTGACCACCCATGTTGAAATTCTTTGGTCATGGTCAGTGACATATGCCTAATTTGGGTTGTCACTGTACATGGTTACCACGCCGTGTCACTACGTATTGAAGGTCTTTGTCCTTTCTAGTTGATGTTTAGTCTTCCAAACAATTGTTACCCCCCTATGACCATCTATGACTCGTGTCGCAATCTAACAACGGTGACCACATGAAGTGAAATTCTTTGGTCATGGTCAGTGACATATTCAAACTTTGTTATTTCACTGTGCATGGTAGCCACACTGTGCCACTACATAGTGAAGGTATTTGTACTTGCTAGTCGAGAAGTAGTCTTGACAAACCATTATCTTCCACTCTGACCATGTGTGACTCGTGTTATGAGTTGTCAAAGGTTACAACACATAGTGACATTATTTGGTCATGGTCAGTGACATATGCCTACTTTGGTTGGTCATCGTGCATGGTATCCAAACCGTGACATAACTTACTGAAGGTCCTTGTGCTTGCTAGTTGATACCTGATGTTCCCAAACCATTGTTTCCCCCTCTGACCATTTGTGACTCGTATTATGAGTTGTCAATGTTGACCACACCCAGTGGGCTTCTTCGGTCATAGTCAGTGACGTATGCATCCTTTGGTTTGTCAATGTACATGGTTACCATGCCATGTCAGTACGTATTGAAGGTCTTTGTGCTTTCTAGTTGATAGCTAGTCTTTCCAAACCATTGTTACCCCCTCTGACTATCTGTGAATCGTGTTGTGAGTTGTCAATATTAACCACATGAAGTGAAATTATGTGGTCATTGTCAGTGACATATGCATTCTTTGGTTGGTCACTGTGCATTGTAGCCACACTGTGCCACTACATATTGAATTTATTTGTACTTGCTAGTCGATAACTAGTACTTAGAAACCAGTATCTTCCACTCTGACCCTTTGTGACTCGTGTTATGAGTTGTCCAAGTTTATTTCACATGGTGACATTCTTTGGTCATGGTCAGTGACATATGCATACCTTGGTTGGACATCGTGCATAGTATCTACACCGTGCCACAAAGTATTGAAGGTAATTGTTCTTGCTAGTTGATACCTGGTGTTCCCAAACCATTGTTTCCCCCGCTGACCATTTGTGACTCATATTATGAGTTGTCAACGTTGACCACACACAGCGGATTTCTTTGGTCAAAGGCAGTACATATGCCTACTTTGGTCGCTCATTTGCATCGTAGCCACACCGTGCTATTACTGATTGAAGGTGTTAAACTTGCTAGTTGAGAACTGATATTCCCGGACCATTGTTTCCCCCCTCTGACCGTTTTGTGACTCGTGTTATGGTTGGTGAACGTGGACCACCCATATTGAAACTCTTCGGTCATGATCAGTGACATATGCCTAGCTTGGTTGTTTGGTGTGCATAGTAGCCACACCGTGCCACTACGTATTGAAGTTATTTGTCCTTTCTAGTCCATGCACATGGTTCCCAAACCATTGCCTCTCCCTCTGACCATTGGTAACTCGTCTTATAAGTTGTCAATGTTGACCACACATTGTGGAATTCTTCAGTCGTAGTCCGTGACGTATGCATCCTTTGGTTGGTCACTGTGCACGCTAGCCACACCGTGCCACTACTTGTTGAAGGTCTTCGTACTTGCTACTTGATAATTAGTGTTCCCAACCCATTGTTCCCCCCTCTGACCATTTGTGACTCGTGTTATGACTTTTCAACGTTAACCACACACTGTGAAATTTGTTTGGTCATGGTTAGTGACATATGCCTACTTTGGTTTTTCACTGTACATGATTACGACGCCTTGTCACTACGTTTTGAAGGTCTTTGTGATTTCTAGATGGTAGCTAGTGTTCCCAAACCACTGTTACCCCCCATTGACTGTCTGTGACTGGTGTTGTGAGTTGTCGACGTTGACCACATGAAGTGAAATTTGTTGCTCATGGTCAGTGAAATATGCATACTTTGGTTGGTCACTGTGCATGGTAGCCACACTGTGCCACTACATATCGAAAGTATTTGAACTTGCTACTGGATAACTAGTATTCATGAACCATTGTCTTCCACTATGACCATTTGTGACTCATGTTATGAGTTGTCAAAGTTTACCACAGTTAGTGAAATTATTTGGTCATGGTGAGTGACATATGCCTACTTTGGTTGGTCATCGTGCATGGTATCCACACTGTGCCACAACGTATTGAAGTTCCTTGTACTTTCTAGTTGATACCTGGTGTTCCCAAACCTTTGTCTCCCCCTCTGACCATTTGTGACTCCTATTATGAGTTGTCAACGTTGACCACACACAGCGGATTTCTTTGGTCAAAGGCAGTACATATGCCTACTTTGGTCGGTCATTGTGCATGGTAGCCACACCGTGCTTCTAGTGATTGAATGTCGCTCTAATTGCTAGTTGAGAACTGATATTCCCAGATCATTGTTTCCCCCTCTGACCGTTTGTGACTCGTGCTATGGTTGGTGAACGTTGACCACCCATATTGAAATTCTCTGGTCATGGTCAGTGACATATGCCTAGTTTGGTTGTTTGGTGTGCATAGTAGTCACACCGTGCTCCTACGTATTGACGTTCATTGTCCTTTCTAGTAGATACATAGGGTAATTTGGTCGAAACCACTGTCTCTCCCTCTTACCATTTTTTTACTCGTGTAATGACTTGTCAATGTTGACCACACATAATGGACTTCTTCGGTCATAGTCAGTGAGGTATGCATCCTTTGGATGGTCACTGTACACGCTAACCACACCGTGCCACTACTTGTTGAAGGTCTTTGTACTTGCTAGTTAGAAACTAGTGTTCCCAACCCATTGTTTCCCCCTCGGACCATTTGTGACTCCTGTTAAGAGTTTTCAACGTTGACCACACACTGTGAAATTCTTCTGGTCACGGTTTGTGACATATGCCTACTTTGGTTTGTCAATGTACATGGTTAAATTGTCGTGTCACTACGTATTGAAGGTCTTTGTGCTTTCTAGTTGGTAGTTAGTCATCCCAAACCATTGTTACCCCCCGAGACTATCTGTGACTCGTGTTGTGAGTTGTCAACATTGACCACATGAACTGATATTCTTTGGTCATGGTCAGTAACATATGCATATTTAGGTTGGTCACTGTGCATTGTAGCAACACTGTGCCACTACATATTGAAGGTATTTGTACTTGCTAGTCCAAAAGTAGTAT
This sequence comes from Penium margaritaceum, assembly GCA_023375785.1. Lineage (NCBI taxonomy): Eukaryota > Viridiplantae > Streptophyta > Zygnematophyceae > Desmidiales > Peniaceae > Penium > Penium margaritaceum. Next base: position 44,227 of record SZWC01017981.1, on the reverse strand, counting down.
CTAGAAACCATTATCTTCGACTCTGACCATTTGTGACTCGTGTTATGAGTTGTCAAAGTTTACCACACATGGTGACATTCTTTGGTCATGGTCAGTGACATATGCCTACTTTGGTCGGTCATTGTGCATGGTAGCCACACTGTGCCACTACATATTGAAGGTATTTGTACTTGCTAGTCCAAAAGTAGTATCTAGAAACCATTATCTTCGACTCTGACCATTCGTGACTCGTGTTATGAGTTGTCAAAGGTTACAACACATAGTGACATTATTTGGTCATGGTCAGTGACATATGCCTACTTTGGTCGGTCATTGTGCATGGTAGCCACACTGTGCCACTACATATTGAAGGTATTTGTACTTGCTAGTCCAAAAGTAGTATCTAGAAACCATTATCTTCGACTCTGACCATTTGTGACTCGTGTTATGAGTTGTCAAAGTTTACCACACATGGTGACATTCTTTGGTCATGGTCAGTGACATATGCCTACTTTGGTTGGTCATCGTGCATGGTATCCACACCGTGGCACAACTTATTGAAGGTTTTCGTGCTTGCTATTTGACACCTGGTGTTCACAACCCATTGTTTTCCCCTGTAAACATTTGTGACTTGTATTATGAGTTGTCAACGTTGACCACACACAGCGGATTTCTTTGGTCAAAGGCAACACATATGCAAACTTTGGTCGGTCATTGTGCATGGTAGCCACACTGTGCTACTACTTATTGAAGGTCGTTGTACTTGCTAGTTGAGAACTGATATTCCCATAGCATTGTTTCCCTCTCTGACCGTTTGTGACTCGTGTTATGGTTGGTCAACGTTGACCACCCATATTGAAATTCTTTGGTCATGGTCATTGAGATATGCCTAGTTTGGGTGTTTGGTGTGCATAGAAGCCACACCGTGCCACTACGTATTAAAGTTCTTTTTCCTTTATAGTCGATGCATAGGGGTCCCAAACCATTGTCTCTCCCTCTGACCATTTGTGACTCATGTTATGAGTTGTCAATGTTGACCATACATGGTGGACTTCTATGGTCATAGTCAGTGACGTATGCATCCTTTGGTTGGTCACTGTGCACGCTAGCAACACCGTGCCACTACGTGTTGAAGGTCTTTGTACTTTCTAGTTGACAACTAGTGTTTCCAACCCATTGTTTCCCCATCTGACCATTTGTGACTCGTGTTATGAGTTTTCAATGTTGACCACACACTGCGAAATTCTTTTGGTCATGGTCAGTGACTTATGCCTACTTTGGTTGGTCATTCTACATGGTTACCACGCTTTATCACTACGTATTGAAATTCTTTGTGCTGTCTAGTTGATAGCTAGTATTCCCAAACCACTGTTACCCCCTCTGACTATCTATGACCCGTGTTGTGAGTTGTCAACGTTGACCACATGAAGTGAAATTCCTTGGTCATGGTCAATGACATATTGATACATTGGTTGGTCACTGTGCATTGTAGCCACACTGTGCCACTACATATTGAAGGTATTTGTACTTTATATTAGGTAACTTGTATTTAGAAACCATTATCTTCCACTCTGACCATTTGTGACTCGGTTTATGAGTTGTCAAAGTTTACCACACATGGTGACATTCTTTGGTCATGGTTAGTGACATATGCCTACTTTGGTTGGTCATCCTGCATGTTATCCATACCGTACCACAACTTATTGAAGATCCTTGTGCTTGCTAGTTCATACCTGGGGTCCCCAAACCATTGTTTACTCCTCTGACCATTTGTGACTCGTATTATGAGTTGTCAACGTTGACCACAAACAGCGGATTTCTTTGGTCAAAGGCAGTACATATGCCTACTTTGGTCGGTCATTGTGCATGGTAGCCACATCGTGCTACTACTCATTGAAGATCATTGTAATTTCTAGTTGAGAACTGATATTCCCAGACAATTGTTCCTCCCTCTGACCGTTTGTGACTCGTGTTATGGTTGGTGAACGTTGACCACCGATCTTGAAATTCGTTGGCCATGGTCGGTGACATATGCCTAGTTTGGGTGTTTGGTGTGCATAGTAGCCACACCGTGCCACTACATATTGAAGTTCTTTTTCCTTTCTAGTCGATACATAGGGTTCTCAAACCATTGTCGCTCCCTCTGACCATTTGTGACTCGTGGACTTCTACGGTCATAGTCGGTGACGTCTGCATCATTAAGCAACTACGGTCATAGTTGGTCACTGTGCACGCTAGCCACTCTGTGCCACTACTTGTTGAATGTCTTTCTACTTGCTAGTTGATACCTAGTGTTCCCAACCCATTGTTCCCCCCCTGACCATTTGTGACTCGTGTTATGAGTTTTCAACGTTGACCAAACACTGTGAAATTTGTTTGGTCATGGTTAGTGACATATGCGTACTTTGGGTTTTCAGTGTACATGGTTACCACCCCATGTCACTATGTATTGAAGGTATTTGTGCTTTTTAGTTGGTAGCTAGTGTTCCCAACCCATTGGTATCCCCCTTTGACTATCTGTGACTCGTGTTGTGAGTTGTCAACGTTGACCACATGAAGTGAAATTCGTAAGTAATGGTCAGTGACATATGCATACATTGGTTGGTCACTGTGCATGTTAGCCACACTGTGCCACTACATATTGAAGATATTTGTACTTGCTACTCGATAAATAGTATTCACAACCCATTGTCTTCCACTTTGACCATTTTTGACTCGTGTTATGAGTTGTCAAAGTTTACCACACTTAGTGACATTCTTTGGTCATGGTCAGTGACATATGCCTACTTTGGTTGGTCATCGTGCATGGTATCCACACCATGCCACTACTTATTGAAGGTCCTTGTGCTTGCTAGTTGATACCTGGTATTCGCAAACCATTGTCTCACCCTCTGAACATTTGTGACTCGTATTATGAGTTGTCAACGTTGACCACACACAGCGGAATTCTTTGGTCAAAAGCAGTACATATGCCTACTTTGGTCGGTCATTGTGCATGGTAGCCACATCGTGCTACTACTGATTGAAGGTTGTTGTACTTGCTAGTTGAGAACTCATATTCCCACAGCATTGTTTCCCCCTCTGACCGTTTGTGACTCGCGTTATGGTTGGTCAACGTTGACCACCCATATTGAAATTCTTTGGTCATGGTCAGTGACATATGCCTAGTTTGGGTGTTTCGTGTGCATAGAAGTCACACCGTGCCACTATGTATTGAAGTTCGTTTTCCTTTCTAGTCGATACATAGGGTTCCCAAACTGTTGTCTCTCCCTCTGACCATTTGTGACTCGTGTTTTGACTTGTCAATGTAGACCATACATGGTGGACTTCTACGGTCATAGTCAGTGACGTATGCATCCTTTGGTTGGTCACTGTGCACGCTAGCCACACCGTGCCACTACGTGTTGAAGGTCTTTGTACTTTCTAGTTGATAATTAGTGTTCTCAACCCATTGTTTCCCCCTCTGACAAATTGTGACTCGTGTTATGAGTTTTCAACGTTGACCAAACACTGTGAAATTTGTTTGGTCATGGTTAGTGACATATTCCTACTTTGGTTGGTCATTCTACATTGTTACCACGCTGTATCACTACGTATTGAATGTCTTTGTGCTGTCTAGTTGATAGCTAGTCTTCCCAAACCATTGTTACCCCCTCTGACTATCTATGACCCGTGTTGTGAGTTGTGAACGTTGACCACATGAATTGAAATTCCTTGGTCATGGTCAGTGACATATTTATACTTTGGTTGGTCACTGTGCATTGTAGCCACTATGCCACTACATATTGAAGGTATTTGTACTTTCTAGTAGATAACTAGTATTTAGAAACCATTATCTTCCACTCTGACCATTTGTGACTCATGTTATGAGTTGTCAAAGTTTACCACACATGGTGACATTGTTTGGTTATGGTCAGTGACATATGCCTACTTTGGTTGGTCATACCGTGCCACTTCTTGTTGAAGGTCTTTGCACTTGCTAGTCAATAAATAGCAAAAGGTTTCTCCCTTCGACACCAGGTCGGTTTTTCTTGTTTTTTTGCGCGTAGGTGCCTTCACTGGAATACTCCCTCCCATCCCCCTAGAGGGATGTTCCGCGGACGACCTGGATGACAGATTTGCGACCGCATTATGACACCCCCCTACCCCCCCACGGCTTAGGCTCGAAGGTAAAGTTGAGGTATCACAACACGCCCCCCCCCCCCCCAGGTCACGAGCCTATTCTATATTGCGCGTACGAGGATTCAAACCCAGGACCTACTGCTTCAGAATCTAACTCTGTAAGCACCAAGCCAACTCACATGGTGTTCATATGATGTCCAACTGATGTTATAGGAGTTCCTATGGGTAGAGGACATAAAATAAGGGGGTTTAAGATTAGAGGATAGTTTTCAAAAGTATGAATAGTAACAAAGTAAGTTTAATCATAAAAAATTGACGCGGACGGAATTTTAAAATTTGAAACTTGGAGCTTGAATAACTTCTCCACCGTTGCCCCGATTGACCAGCCGTAAGAAGGAAAGTTGACTACACACAGTGAGGTTCTTTTTATAATGTTCAGTGACACAAGCATACTTTGGTTGGTCAGTGTGCATGGTAGCCAAACCGTGCCACTACTTATCAAAGGTCTTTGTACTTGCTAGTCGATACCGAGTATTCCCAAACCATTGTTTCTCCCTCTGCCCATTTTTGACTTGCATTATGAGTTGTGAACGTTGACCACACACACTCAGCTTCTTTGGTCATGAGCAGTGCTGTATGCCTACTTGGATAGGTCATTGTGCACTGTAGCCACACCATGCAAACACATATGAAAGATTCTGTACTTGCTAGAAGATACATAGTGTTTCGAAACCATTGTTTCCCCCCTCTGACCATTTGTGATTTGTGTTATGGGTTGCGAACATTGACCACCCATGTTGAAATTCTTTGGTCATGGTCAGTGACATATGCCTAATCCGGTTTGTCACTGTACACGGTTACCACGCCGTGTCACTGCGTATTGAAGGTCTTTGTCCTTTCTATTTGAAATTTAGTCTTCCCAAACAATTGTTACCCCCCTATGACTATCTATGACTCGTGTTGTAATCTGTCAATGGTGACCACATGAAGTGAAATTCTTTGGACATGGTCAGTGACATATTCATACTTTGGTTTTTAACTGTGCATGGTAGCCACACTTTGCCACTACATATTGACGGTATTTGTACTTGCTAGTCGAGAAGTAGTATTGACAAACCATTATCTTCCACTCTGACCATTTGTCACTCGTGTTATGAGTTGTCAAATGTTACCACACATAGTGACAATATTTGGTCATGGTCAGTTACATATGCCTACTTTGGTTGGTCATCGTGCATGGTATCCACACCGTGCCACAACTTACTGAAGGTCCTTGTGCTTGCTAGTTGATACCTGGTGTTCCCAAACCATTGTTTCCCCCTCTGACCATTTGTGAATCATATTATGAGTTGTCAATGTTGTCCAAACACAGCTGATTTCCTTGATCAAAGGCAGTACATATGCCTACTTTGGTCGGTCATTGTGCATGGTAGCCACACCGTGCTACTACTGATTGAAGGTCGTTGTACTTGCTAGTTGCGAACTGATATTCCCAGACCATTGTTTCCCCCTCTGACCATTAGTGACTCGTGTTATTGTTGGTGAACGTTGACCACCCATACTGGAAGTCTCTGGACTTGGCCAGTGACATATGCCTAGTTTGGTTGTTTGGTGTTCATATTAGCCACACTGTGCCACTACGTATTGAAGTTCTTTGTCCTTTGTAGTCGATACATAGGGTTCCCGAACCATTGTCTCTCCCTTTGACCATTTGTGACTCGTGTTATGAGTTGCCGATTTTGACCACACCTAGTGGGCTTCTTCGGTCATAGTCAGTGACATATGCATCCTTTGGTTTGTCAATGTACATGGTTATCACGCCGTGTCAGTATGTTTTGAAGGTCTTTGTGCATTCTAGTTGATAGATAGTCTTTCCAAACCATTGTTACCCCCTTTGACTATCTGTGACTCGTGTTGTGAGTTGTCAATATTGACCACATGAAGTGAAATTCTGTGGTCATTGTCAGTGACATATGCATTATTTGGTTGGTCACTGTGCATTGTAGCCACACTGCGCCACTACATATTGAATTTATTTGTACTTGCTAGTCGATAACTAGTATTTAGAAACCAGTATCTTCCACTCTGACCCTTTGTGACTCGTGTTATGAGTTGTCAAAGTTTACCACACATGGTGACATTCTTTGGTCATGGTCAGTGACATATGCATACCTTGGTTGGTCATCGTGCATAGAATCTACACTGTGCCACAACGTATTGAATGTAATTGTACTTGCTAGTTGATACATGGTGTTCCCAAACCATTGTTTCCCCCGCTGACCATTTGTGACTCGTATTATGAGTTGTCAACGTTGACCACACACAGCGGATTTCTTTGGTCAAAGGCAGTACAAATGCCTACTTTGGTCGGTCATTGTGCATCGTAGCCACACCGTGCTACTACTGATTGAAGGTTGTTAAACTTGCTAGTTGAGAACTGATATTCCCGGACCAGTGTTATCGTTGGTGAACGTGGACCACCCATATTGAAATTCTTTGGTCATGGTCAGTGACATATGCCTAGCTTGGTTGTTTGGTGTGCATAGTAGCCACACCGTGCCACTACGTATTGAAGTTATTTTTCCTTTCTAGTGCATGCATATGGTTCCCAAACCATTGCCTCTCCCTCTGACCATTTGTGACTCGTTTTATAAGTTGTCAATGTTGACCACACATTGTGGAATTCTTCAGTCATAGTCCGTGACGTATGCATCCTTTGGTTGGTCACTGTGAACGCTAGCCACACCGTGCCACTACTTGTTGAAGGGCTTTCTACTTGCTAGTTGATAACTAGTGTTCCCAACTCATTGTTTCCCCCTCTGAGCATGTGTCACTCGTGTTATGAGTTTTCAACGTTGGCCAAACATTGTGAAATTTGTTTGGTCATGGTTAGTGACATATGCCTACTTTGGGTTTTCACTGTACATGGTTATCACGCCGTGTCACTATGTATTGAAGGTCTTTGTGCTTTCTAGTTGATAGTTAGTGTTCCCAAACCATTGGTATCCCCCTTTAACTATCTGTGACTCGTGTTGTGATTTGTCAACGTTGACCACATGAAGTGAAATTCGTTGGTCATGGTCAGTGACATATGCATACGTTGGTTGGTCACTGTGCATTGTAGCCACACTGTGCCACTACATATTGAAGGTATTTGTACTTGCTAGTAGATAACTAGTATTTAGAAACCATTATCTTCCACTCTGACCATTTGTGAGTCGTTTTATGAATTGTCAAAGTTTACCACACATGGTGACATTCTTTGGTCATGGTCAATGACATATTCATACTTTGGTTTTTCACTGTGCATGGTAGCCACACTGTGCCACTACATATTGAAGGTATCTGTACTTGCTAGTTGAGAAGTAGTATTGACAAACCATTATCTTCCACTCTGAACATTTGTGACTCATGTTATGAGTTGTCAAAGGTTACTACACATAGTGACATTATTTGGTCATGGTCAGTGACATATGCCTACTTTGGTTGGTCATCGTGCATGGTATCCACACCGTGCCACAGTTTATTGAAGGACCTTGTGCTTGCTAGTTGATACCTGGTGTTCCCAAACTATTATTTCCCCTCTGACCATTTGTGACTCGTATTATGAGTTGTAAATGTTGTCCAAACATGGCTGATTTCCTTTATCAAAGGCAGTACATATGCCTACTTTGGTCGGTCATTGTGCATGGTAGCCACACCGTACTACTACTGATTGAAGGTCGTTGTACTTGCTAGTTGAGAACTGATATTCCCAGACCATTGTTTCCCATCTGACCGTTTGTGACTTGTGTTATTGTTGGTGAAAGTTGACCACCCATATTGAAAATCTCTGGTCTTGGTCACTGACATATGCCAAGTTTGGTTGTTTGGTGTTCATATTAGCCACACCGTGTTACTACGTATTGAAGTTCATTGTCCTTTCTAGTTGATACATAGGGTTGCCAAACCATTGTCTCTCCCTCTGACCATTTGTGACTTGTGTTATGAGTTGCCAATGTTGACCACACCTAGTAGGCTTCTTCGGTCATAGTCAGTGATGTATGCATCCTTTGGTTGGTCACTGTGCACGCTAGCCACACCGTGCCATTGGTTGTTTAATGTCTTTGTACTTGCTATTTGATAACTAGTGTTCCCAACCCATTGCTTCCCCTTCTGACCAGTTGTGACTCATGTTATGAGTTTTCAATGTTGACCACACACTGTGAAATTCTTTTGGTCATGGTTAGTGACATATGCCTACTTTGGTTTGTCAATGTACACGGTTACCACGCCGTGTCAGTACGTATTGAAGGTCTTTGTGCTTTCTAGTTGATAGCTAGTCTTTCCAAACCATTGTTACCCCCTCTGACTATCTGTGACTCGTGTTGTGAGTTGTCAATATTGACCACATGAGGTGAAATTCTGTGGTCATTGTCAGTGACATATGCATTCTTTGGTTGGTCACTGTACATTGTAGCCACCCAGTGCCACTACATATTGAATTTATTTGTACTTGCTAGTCAATAACTAGTATTTAGAAACCAGTATCTTCCACTCTGACCCTTTGTGACTCGTGTTATGAGTTGTCAAAGTTTACCACACATGGTGACATTCTTTGGTCATGTTCAGTGACATATGCATACCTTGGTTGGTCATCGTGCATAGTATCTAAACCGTGCCACAATGTATTGAAGGTAATTGTACTTGCTACTTGATACCTGGTGTTCCCAGACCATTGCTTCCCCCGCTGACCATTTGTAACTCGTCTTATAAGTTGTCAATGTTGACCACATATTGTGGAAGACTTCAGTCATAGTCCGTGACGTATGCATCTTTGGTTGGTCACTGTGCACGCTAGCCACACCGTGGCACTACTTGTTGAAGGTCTTCGTACGTGCTAGTTGATAACTAGTGTTCCCAACCCATTGTTTCCCCCTCTGACCATTTGTGACTCGTGTTATGAGTTTTCAACGTTAACCACACACTGTGAAATTTGTTTGGTCATGGTAAGTGACATATGCCTACTTTGGTTTTTCACTATACATGATTACGACGCCTTGTCACTACGTTTTGAAGGTCTTTGTGATTTCTAGATGATAGCTAGTGTTCCCAAACCATTGGTATCCCCCTTTGACTATCTGTGACTCGTGTTGTGAGTTGTCAAAGTTGACCACATGAAGTGAAATTCGTTGGTCATGGTCTGTGACACATGCATACGTTGGTTGGTCACTGTGCATGGTAGCCGCACTGTGCCACTACATATTGAAGATGTTTGTACTTGCTACTGGATAACTAGTATTCACCAACCATTGTCTTCCACTCTGACCATTTGTGACTCGTGTTATGAGCTGTCATAGTTTACCACATTTAGTGACATTATTTGGTCATGGTCAGTGACATATGCCTACTTTGGTTGGTCTTCATGCATGGTATCCACACCGTGCCACTACTTATTGAAGGTCATGGTCAGTGCTTGCCAGTTGATACCTGGTGTTCCCAACCCATTGTCTCACACTCTGACCATTTGTGACTCGTATTATGAGTTGTCAACGTTGACCACACACAGCGGATTTCTTTGGTCAAAGGCAGTACATATGCCTACTTTTGTCGGTCATTGTGCATGGTAGCCACACCGTGGTACTAATGATAGAAGGTCGTTGTGCTTGCTAGTTGAAGATGGCTATTCCCACAGCATTCTTTTCCCCTCTTACCGATTGTGACTCGTGTTATGGTTGGTCAACGTTGAACACCCATATTGAAATTCTTTGGTCATGGTCAGTGACATATGCCTAGTTTGGGTGTTTGGTGTGCATAGAAGCCACACCGTGCCACTACGTGTTGAAGTTCGTTTTCCTTTCCAGTCGATACATAGGGTTCCCAAACCATTGTCTCTCCCTATGACCATTAGTGACTCGTGTTATGGATTGTCAATGTTGACCATACATGGTGGACTTCTACGGCCATAGGCAGTGACGTATGCATCCTTTGGTTGGTCACCGTGCACGCTAGCCACACCGTGCCACTATTTGATGAAGGGCTTTCTACTTTCTAGTTGATGACTATTGTTCCCAACCCATTGTTTCCCCCTCTGCGCATTTGTGACTCGTGTTATGAGCTTTCGACGTTGACCAAACACTGTGAAATTTGTTTGGTCATGGTTAGTGACATATGCCTACTTTGGGTTTTCACTGTACATGGTTACCACACCGTGTCACTATGTATTGAAGGTCTTTGTGCTTTCTAGTTGATATCTAGTGTTCCCAAACCATTGGTATCCCCCTTTAACTATCTGTGACTCGTGTTGTGATTTGTCAACGTTGACCACATGAAGTGAAATTCGTTGGTCATGGTCAGTGACACATGCATACGTTGGTTGGTCACTGTGCATGGTAGCCACACTGTGCCACTACATATTGAAGGTATTTGTACTTGCTACTCGATAACTAGTATTCACAAACCATTGTCTTCCACTCTGACCATTTGTGCCTTGTGTTATGAGTTGTCAACATTTACCACACTTAGTGACATTATTTGGTCATGGTCAGTGACATATGCCTACTTTGGTTGGTCATCGTGCATGGTATCCACACCGTGCCACTACTTACTGAAGGTCCTTGTGCTTGCTAGTTGATACCTGGTGGTCCCAAACCATTGTGTCACCCTCTGACCATTTGTGACTCGTATTATGAGTTGTCAATGTTGACCACACACAGTGGATTTCTTTGGTCAAAGGCAGTTTATATGCCTACTTTGGTCGGTCATTGTGCATGGTAGCCACACTGTGCTACTACTGATTGAAGGTTGTTGTACTTGCTAGTTGATAACTGATATTCCCACAGCATTGTTTCCCCCTCTGACCATTTGTGACTCGTGTTATGGTTGGTCAACGTTGACCACCCATATTGAAATTCTTTGGTCATGGTCAGTGACATATGCCTAGTTTGGGTGTTTGGTGTGCATAGAAGCCACACCGTGCCACTACGTA
>SZWC01017981.1:8248-20345 GCA_023375785.1 Penium margaritaceum | reverse complement strand
AAACCCAGGACCTACCGCTCCAGAATCTTACTCTATAAGCACCAAGCCAACTCGCATGGTGTTCATATGATGTCCAACTGATGGTATAGGAGTTCCTATGGGTGGAGGACATAAAATAAGAGGGTGTATGATTAGAGGGTAGTTTTCAAAAGTATGAATAGTAACAAAGTAAGTTTAATCATAAACAATTGACGCGGACGGAATTTTTAATTTTGAAATTCGAGCTTGAATAACTTCTCCCCCGTTGCTCCGATTGACCAGCCGTAAGAAGGAAGGTTGACTACACACAATGAGGTTCTTTTTATAATGTTCAGTGACACAAGCATACTTTGGTTGGTCAGTGTGCATGGTAGCCAAACTGTGCCACTACTTATCGAGGGTCTTTGTATTTGCTAGACAATACGGAGTATTCCCAAACCATTGTTTCTCCCTCTGCCCATTTTTGACTAGTATTATGAGTTGTGAACGTTGACCACACACACTCAGCTTCTTTGGTCATGAGCAGTGATGTATGCCTACTTGGATAGGTCATTGTGCACTGTAGCCACACCGTGCCAATACATATAAAAGATTATGTACTTGCTAGAAGATACATAGTGTTTCGAAACCATTGTCCCCCCCCCCTGACCATTTGTGACTCGTGTTATGGGTTGCGAACGTTGATCACCCATGTTGAAATTCTTTGGTCATGGTCAGTGACATATGCCTAATTTGGTTTGTCACTGTAAATGGTTACCACGCTGTGTCACTATGTATTGAAGGTCTTTGTCCTTTCTAGTTGATATTTAGTCTTACGAAACAATTGTTACCCCCCTATAACTATCTATGACTCGTGTTGTAATCTGTCAACGGTGACCACATGAAGTGAAATTCTTTGATCATGGTCAGTGACATATTCATACTTTGGTTTTTCACTGTGCATGGTAGCCACACTGTGCCACTACAGATTAAAGGTATTTGTACTTGCTAGTCGAGAAGTAGTATTGAAAAACCATTATCTTCCACTCTGACCATTTGTGACTCGTGTTATGAGTTGTCAAAGGTTACCACACATAGTGATATTATTTGGTCATGGTCAGTGACATATGCCTACTTTGGTTGGTCATCGTATTGGTATCCACACCGTGCCACAACTTACTGAAGGTCCTTGTGCTTGCTAGTTAAAACCTGGTGTCCCCAATCCATTGTTTCCCCCTCTGACCATTTGTGGCTCGTATTATGAGTTGTCCATGTTGTCCGAACACAGCTGATTTCCTTGATCAAAGGTAGTACATATGCCTACTTTGGTCGGTCATTGTGCATGGTAGCCACACCGTGCTACTACTGATTGGAGGTCATTGTACTTGCTAGTTGAGAACTGATATTCACATACCATTGTTTCCCTCTCTGACCGTTTGTGACTCGTGTGGTTGTTGGTGAACGTTGACCACCCATAGTGAAAATCTCCGGTCTTGGTCAGTGACATATGCCTAGTTTGGTTTTTTGGTGTTCATATTAGCCACTCCGTGCCACTACGTATTGAAGTTCTTTGTCCTTTCTAGTCGATACATAGGGTTCCCAAACCATTGTCTCCCCCTCTGACCATTTGTGACTCGTGTTATGAGTTGCCAATGTTGACCACACCTAGTGGGCTTCTTCGGTCATAGTCAGTGACGTATGCATCCTTTGGTTTGTCCATGTACATGGTTACCATGCCGTGCCGTTACGTATTGAAGGTCTTTGTGCTTTCTAGTTGATAGCTAGTCTTTCCAAACCATTGTTACCCCCTCGGACTATCTGTGACTCGTGTTGTGAGTTGTCAATATTGACCACATGAAGTGAAATTTGTTGGTCATGGTCAGTGACATATGCAAACGTTGGTTGGTCACTTTGCATGGTAGCCACACTGTGCCACTACATAATGAAGGTATTTGTACTTGCTACTCGATAACCAGTATTCACAAACCATTGTCTTCCACTCTGACCCTTTGTGACTCGTGTTCTGGGTTGTCAAAGTTTACCACACATGGTGACATTCTTTGGTCATGGTCAGTGACATATGCATACCTTGGTTGGTCATCGTGCATAGTATCTACACCGTACCACAACGTATTGAAGGTAATTGTACTTGCTAGTTGATACCTGGTGTTCCCAAACCATTGTTTCCCCTGCTGACCATTTGTGACTCGTATTATGAGTTGACAACGTTGACCACACACAGCGGATTTCTTCGGTCAAAGGCAGTACATATGCCTACTTTGGTCGGTCATTGTGCATTGTAGCCACACCGTGCTACTACTGATTGAAGGTTGTTAAACTTGCTAGTTGAGAACTGATATTCATGGACCATTGTTTCCCCCCTCTGACCGTTTTGTGACTCGTGTTATGGTTGGTGAATGTGGACCACCCATATTGAAATTCTTTGGTCATGGTCAGTGACATATGCTTAGCTTGGTTGTTTGGTGTGCATAGTAGCCACACCGTGCCACTATGTATTGAAGTTATTTGTCCTTTCCAGTCCATGCATATGGTTCCCAAACCATTGCCTCTCCCTCTGACCATTTGTGACTCGTCTTATAAGTTGTCAATGTTGACCACACATTGTGGAATTCTTCAGACATAGTCCGTGACGTATGCATCCTTTTGTTGGTCACTGTGCACGCTAGCCACACCGTGCCACTACTTCTTGAAGGTCTGCGTACTTTCTAGTTGACAACTAGTGTTCCCAACCCATTGTTTTCCCCTCTGACCATTTGCGACTCGTGTTATGAGTTTTCAACGTTAACCACACACTGTGAAATTTGTTTGGTCATGGTTAGTGACATATGCCTACTTTGGTTTTTCACTGTACATGATTACGATGCTTGTCACTACGTTTTGAAGGTCTTTGTGATTTCTAGATGATAGCTAGTGTTCCATTGGTATCCCCCTTCCACTATCTGTGACTCATGTTGTGAGTTGTCAACGTTGACCACATGAAATGAAATTCGTTGGTCATGGTCAGTGACATATGCATACGTTGGTTGGTCATTGTGCATGGCAGCCACACTGTGCCACTACATATTGAAGATATTTGTACTTGCTACTCAATAACTAGTATTCACAAACCATTGTCTTCCACTCTGACCATTTGTGACTCGTGTTATGAGTTGTCAAAGTTTACCACACTTAGTGACATTACTTGGTCATGGTCAGTGACATATGCCTACTTTCGTTGGTCATCGTGCATGGTATCCACACCGTGCCACTACTTATTGAAGGTCCTTGTACTTGCTAGTTAAAACCTGGTGTCCCCAAATCATTGTTTCCCCCTCTGACCATTTGTGACTCGTATTATGAGTTGTCAACGTTGACCACACACAGCGGATTTCTTTGGTCAAAGGCAGTACATATGCCTACTTTGGTCGGTCATTCTGCATGGTAGCCACATCGTGCTACTACTGATTGAAGGTCGCTGTACTTGCTAGTTGAGAACTGATATTCCCACATCATTGTTTCCCCCTCTGACCGTTTGTGACTCGTGTTATGGTTGGTCAACGTTGACCACCCATATTGAAATTCTTTGGTCATGGTCAATGACATATGCCTAGTTTGGGTATTTGGTGTGCATAGAAGCCACACCGTGCCACTACGTATTGAAGTTCTTTTTCCTTTCTAGTCAATACATAGGGTTCCCAAACCATTGTCTCCCCCTCTGACCATTTGTGACTCGTGTTATGAGTTGTCAATGTTGACCATACATGGTGGACTTCTACGGTCATAGTCAGTGACGTATGCATCCTTTGGTTGGTCACTGTGCACGCTAGCCACACCGTGCCACTACGTATTGAAGGTCTTTGTCCTTTCTAGTCAATAGCTAGTGTTCCCAAACCATTGTCTCCCCCTCTGACCATTTGTGACTCGTGTTATGAGTTGTCAATGTTGACCATACATGGTGGACTTCTACGGTCATAGTCAGTGACGTATGCATCCTTTGGTTGGTCACTGTGCACGCTAGCCACACCGTGCCACTACTTGTTGAAGTTCGTTCTACTTGCTAGTTGAGAACTAGTGTTCCAAACCCATTGTTTCCCCCTCTGAGCATTTGTGACTCGGGTTATGAGTTTTCAACGTTGACCACACACTGTGAAATTTGCTTGGTCATGGTTAGTGACATATGCCTACTTTGGGTTTTCACTGTACATGGTTACCACGCCGTGTCACTATGTATTGAAGGTCTTTGTGCTTTTTAGTTGATAGCTAGTGTTCCCAAACCATTGGTATCCCCCTTTGACTATCTGTGACTCGTGTTGTGAGTTGTCAACGTTGACCACATGAAGTGAAATTCATTGGTCATGGTCAGCGACATATGCATACGTTGGTTGGTTAGTGTGCATGGTAGCCACACTGTGCCACTACATATTGAAGATATTCGTACTTGCTACTCGATAAGTAATATTCACTAACCATTGTCTTCCACTATGACCATTTGTGACTCGTGTTATGAGTTGTCAAAGTTTACCACACTTAGAGACATTATTTGGTCATGGTCAGTGACATATGCCTACTTTGGTTGGTCATCGTGCATGGTATCCACACCGTGCCACTACTTATTGAACGTCCTTGTGCTTGCTAGTTGATATCTGGTGTTCCCAAACCATTGTCTCATCCTCTGACCATTTGTGACTCGTATTATGAGTTGTCAACGTTGACCACACACAGCGGATTTCTTTGGTCAAAGGCAGTACATATGCCTACTTTGGTCGGTCATTTTGTATGGTAGCCACACGGTGCTGCTACTGATTGAAGGTTGTTGTACTTGCTAGTTGAGAACTGATATTCCCACAGCATTGTTTTCCCCTCTGACCGTTTGTGACTCGTGTGATGGTTGGTCAACGTTGACCACCCATATTGAAATTCTTTGGTCATGGTCAGTGACATATGCCTGGTTTGGGTGTTTGGTGTGCATAGAAGCCACACCGTGCTACTACGTTTTAAAGTTCTTTTTCCTTTCTAGTCGATACATAGGGTTCCCAAACCATTATCTCTCCCTCTGACCATTTGTGACTTGTGTTATGAGTTGTCAATGTTGACCATACATGGTGGACTTCTACGGTCATATTCAGTGACGTATGCATCCTTTGGTTGGTCACTGTGCACGCTAGCCACACCGTGCCACTACTTTTTGAAGGTTTTTCTATTTGCTAGTTGATAACTAGTGTTCCCAACCCATTGTTTCCCCCTGTGAGCATTTGTGACTCGTGTTATGAGTTTTCAACGTTGACCAAACACTGTGAAATTTGTTTGGTCATGGTTAGTGACATATGCCTACTTTAGGTTTTCACTGTACATGGTTACCACGCCGTGTCACTATGTATTGAAGGTCTTTGTGCTTTCTAGTTGATAGCTAGTGCTCCCAAACCATTGGTTTCCCCCTTTAACTATCTGTGACTCGTGTTGTGATTTGTCAACGTTGACCACATGAAGTGAAATTCGTTGGTCATGGTCAGTGACACATGCATACGTTGGTTGGTCACTGTGCATGGTAGCCACACTGTGCCACTACAGATTGAAGGTATTTGTACTTGCTTCTTGATAACTAGTAATCACAAACCATTGTCTTCACTCTGACCATTTGTGATTCGTGTTATGAGTTGTCAAAGTTTACCACACTTAGTGACATTATTTGGTCATGGTCAGTGACATATGCCTACTTTGGTTGGTCATCGTGCATGGTATCCACACCGTGCCACTACTTATTGAAGGTCCTTGTGCTTGTTAGTTGATATCTGGTGTTCCCAAACCATTGTCTCACCATCTGACCATTTGTGACTTGTATTATGAGTTGTCAACGTTGACCACACACAGCGGATTTCTTTGGTCAAAGGCAGTACATATGCCTACTTTGGTCGGTCATTTTGTATGGTAGCCACACGGTGCTACTACTGATTGAAGGTTGTTGTACTTGCTAGTTGAGAACTGATATTCCCGCAGCATTGTTTCCCCCTCTTACCGTTTGTGATTCGTGTTATGGTTGGTCAACGTTGACCACATATGTTGAAATTCTTTGGTCATGGTCTGTGACATATGCCTAGTTTGGGTGTTTGGTGTGCATAGAAGCCACACTGTGCCACTACGTATTGAAGTTCGTTTTCCTTTCTAGTCGATACATAGGGTTCCCAAACCATTGTCTCTCCCTCTGACCATTTGTGACTCGTGTTATGAGTTGTCAATGTTGACCATACATGATGGACTTCTACGGTCATAGTCAGTGACGTATGCATCCTTTGGTTGGTCACTGTGCACGCTAGCCACACCGTGCCACTTCGTGTTGAAGGTCTTTGTACTTTCTAGTTGATAACTAGTCTTCCCAAACCATTGTTTCCCCCTCTGACCATTTGTGACTCGTGTTATGAGTTTTCAACGTTGACCAAACACTGTGAAATTTGTTTGGTCATGGTTAGAGACATATGCCTACTTTGGTTGGTCATTCTACATGGTTACCACGCTGTATCACTACGTATTGAATACCTTTGTGCTCTCTAGTTGATAGCTAGTCTTCCCAAACCATTGTTACCCCCTCTGACTATCTATGACTCGTGTTGTGAGTTGTCAACGTTGACCACATGAAGTGAAATGCCTTGGTTATGGTCAGTGATATATTTATTCTTTGATTGGTCACTGTGCATTGTAGCCACACTGTGCCACTACATATTGAATGTATTTCTACTTTCTAGTAGATAACTAGTATTTAGAAACCATTATCTTCCACTCTGACCATTTGTGACTCGTGTTATGAGTTTTCAAAGTTTACCACACATGGTGACATTATTTGGTCATGGTCAATGACATATGCCTACTTTGGTTGGTCATACCGTGTCACTTCTTGTTGAAGATCGTTGCACTTGCTAGTCAATAAATAGCAAAAGGTTTCTCCCATTGACACCAGGTCGGTTTTTGTTGATTTGTTGCGCGTAGGTGCCTTCACTGGAATTTCGCTCTCCCATCCCCCTAGAGGGATGTTCCATGGACGACCTGGGGGACAGATTTGCGACCGCATTATGACACCCCCCCCCCCCCCCAGGTCGCGAGCCTATTCTATATTGCACGTACGAGGATTCAAACCCATGACCTACCGCTCCAGAATCTAACTCTATAGGCACCAAGCCAACTCACATGGTATCCATATGATGTCCAACTGATGTTATAGGAGTTCCTATGGATAGAGGACATAAGATAAGGGGGTGTAAGATTAGCGGGTAGTTTTCAAAAGTATGAATAGTAACAAAGTAAGTTTAATCATAAACAATTGACGCAGATGGAATTATAAAATTTTGAAACTTCAAGCTTGAATAACTTCTCCACCGTTGCTCTGATTGACCAGCCGTAAGAAGGAAAGTTGACTACACACAGTGAGGTTCTTTTTATAATGTTCAGTGACACAAGCATACTTTGGTTTGTCAGTGTGCATGGTAGCCAAACCGTGCCACTACGTATCGAAGGTCTTTGTACTTGCTAGTCGATACCGAGTATTCCCAAACCATTGTTTCTCCCTCTGCCCATTTTTGACTAGTATTATGAGTTGTGAACGTTGACCACACACACTCAGCTTCTTTGGTCATGAGCAGTGATGTATGCATACTTGGATAGGTCATTGTGCACTGTAGCCACACCGTGCCAATACATATGAAATACTGTGTACTTGCTACAAGATAGATAGTGTTTCGAAACCATTGTTTCCCCCCTCTGACCACTTGTGACTCGTGTTATGGGTTGCGAACGTTGACCACCCATGTTGAAATTCTTTGGTCATGGTCAGTGACATATGCCTAATTTGGTTTGTCACTGTACATGGTTACCACGCCGTGTCACTACGCATTGAAGGTCTTTGTCCTTTCTAGTTGATATTTAGTCTTCCCAAACAATTGTTACCCCCCTATGACTATCTATGACTCGTGTTGTAATCTTTCAACGGTGACCACATGAAGTGAAATTCTTTGGTCATGGTCAGTGACATATTCATGCTTTGGTTTTTCACTGTGCATGGTAGCCACACTGTGCTACTACATATTGAAGGTACTTGTACTTGCAAGTCGAGAAGTAGTATTGACAAACCATTATCTTCCACTCTGACCATTTGTGACTCGTGTTGTGAGTTGTCAAAGGTTACCACACATAGTGACATTATTTGGTCATGGTCAGTGACATATGCCTACTTCGGTTGGTCATCATGCATGGAATCCACACCGTGCCACAACTTACTGAAGGTCCTTGTGCTTGCTAGTTGATACCTAGTGTTCCCAAACCATTGTTTCCCCCTTTGACCATTTGTGACTCGTATTATGAGTTGCCAATGTTGTCCAAACACAGCTGATTTCCTTGATCAAAGGCAGTACATATGCCTACTTTGGTCGGTCATTGTGCATGGTAGCCACACCGTGCTACTACTGATTGAAGGTCGTTGTACTTGCTAGTTGAGAACTGATATTCCAAGACCATTGTTTCCCCCTCTGACCGTTTGTGACTCGTGTTATTGTTGGTGAACGTTGACCACCCATATTGAAAACCTTTGGTCTTGGTCACTGACATATGCCAGGTTTGGTTGTTTGGTGTTCATATTAGCCACACCGTGCCACTACGTATTGAAGTTCTTTGTCCTTTCTAGTCAATACATAGGGTTCCCAAACCATTGTGTCTCCCTCTGACCATTTGTGACTTGTGTTAAGAGTTGCCAATGATGACCACACCTAGTGGGCTTCTTCGGTCATAGTCAGTGACGTATGCATCCTTTGGTTGGTCAGTGTGCACGCTAGCCACACCGTGCCACTGGTTGTTTAAGATCTCTGTACTTGCTCTTTGATAACTAGTGTTCCCAACCCATTGCTTCCCCCTCTGACCATTTGTGACTCGTGTTATGAGTTTTCAACGTTGACCACACACTGTGAAATTCTTTTGGCCGTGGTTAGTGACATATGCCTACTTTGGTTTGACAATGTGCATGGTTACCACGCCGTGTCAGTACGTATTGAAGGTCTTTGTGCTTTCTAGTTGATAGCTAGTCTTTCCAAACCATTGTTACCCCTTCTGACCATCTGTGACTCGTATTGTGAGTTGTCAATATTGACCACAGGAGGTGAAATTCTGTGGTCATTGTCAGTGACATATGCATTCTTTGGTTGTTCACTATGCATTGTAGCCACACTGTGCCACTATGTATTGAATTTCTTTGTACTTGCTAGGCGATAACTAGTATTTAGAAACAAGTATCTTCCACTCTGACCCTTTGTGACTCGTGTTATGAGTTGTCAAAGTTTACCACACATGGTGACATTCTTTGGTCATGGTGAGTGACATATGCATACCTTGGCTGGTCATCGTGCATAGTATCTACACCGTGCCACAACGTATTGAAGGTACTTCTACTTGCTAGTTGATACCTGGTGTTCCCAAACCATTGTTTCCCCCGCTGACCATTTGTGACTCGTATTATGAGTTGTCAACGTTGACCACACACAACGGATTTGTTTGGTCAAAGGCAGTACATATGCCTACTTTGGTCGGTCATTTTGCATCGTAGCCACACCGTGCTACTACTGATTGAAGGTTTTTAAACTTGCTAGTTGAGGACTGATATTCCCAGACCCAAACACAGCTGATTTCCTTGATCAAAGGCAGTACATATGCCTACTTTGGGCGGTCATTGTGCATGGTAGCCATACCGTGCTACTACTGATTGAAGGTCATTGTAATTGCTAGTTGAGAACTGATATTCCCAGACCATTGTTCCCCCCTCTGACCGTTTGTGACTCGTGTTATGTTTGGTGAACATTGACCACCCATATTGAAATTCTTTGGTCATGGTCAGTGACATATGCCTTGTTTGGGTGTTTGGTGTGTAAGGTAGCCACAACGTGCCCCTACATATTGAAGTTATTTTTCTTTTCAAGTCGATACGTAGGGTTCCCAAACCATTGTCTCTCCCTCTGACCATTTGTGACTCGTGTTATGAGTTGTCAATGTTGACCATACATGGTGGAATTCTACGGTCATAGCCAGTGACGTATGCATCCTTTGGTTGGTCATTGTGCACGCTAGCCACACCGTGCCACTACTTGTTGAAGGTCTTTCTACTTGCTAGTTGATAACTAGTGTTCCGAACCCATGTTTTCCCCCTCTGACCATTTGTGACTCGTGTTATGAGTTTTCAACGTTGACCAAACACTGTGAAATTTGTTTGGTCATGGTTAGTGACATATGCCTGCTTTGGGTTTTCACTGTACATGGTTACCACGCCGTGTAACTATGGATTGAAGGTCTTTGTGCTTTCTAGTTTATAGCTAGTGTTCCCAAACCATTGGTATCACCCTTT
Source organism: Penium margaritaceum (assembly GCA_023375785.1). Lineage (NCBI taxonomy): Eukaryota > Viridiplantae > Streptophyta > Zygnematophyceae > Desmidiales > Peniaceae > Penium > Penium margaritaceum. Next base: position 10,018 of record SZWC01017981.1, on the reverse strand, counting down.
GACTATCTGTAACGCGTGTTGTGATTTGTCAACGTTGACCACATGAAGTGACATTCGTTGGTCATGGTCAGTGACATATGCATACGTTGGTTGGTCACTTTGCATGGTAGCCACACTGTGCCACTACATGTTGAAGGTATTTGTACTTGCTACTCGATAACCAGTATTCACAAACCATTGTCTTCCACTCTGACCATTTGTGACTCGTGTTATGAGTTGTCAAAGTTTACCACACACGATGACATTATTTGGTCATGGTCAGTGACATATGCCTACTTTGGTTGGTCATCCTGCATGGTATCCACACCGTGCCACTACTTATTGAAGGTCCTGGTGCTTGCTAGTTGATACCTGGTGTTCCCAAACCATTGTCTCACCCCCTGACCATTTGTGACTCGTATTATGAGCTGTCAACATTGACTACACACAGCGGATTTCTTTGGTCAAAGGCAGTACATATGCCTAATTTGGTCGGTCATTGTGCATGGTAGCCACATCGTGCTACTACTGATTGAAAGTCGTTGTACTTGCTAGTTGAGAACTGATATTCCCACAGCATTGTTTCCCCCTCTCACCGTCTGTGACTCGTGTTATGGTTGGTCAATGTTGACCACTGATATTGAAATTCTTTGGTCATGGTCAGTGACATATGCCTAGTTTGGGTGCTTGGTGTGCATAGAAGCCACACCGTGCCACTACGTATTGAAGTTCTTTTTCCTTTCTAGTCAATACATAGGGTTCCCAAACCATTGTCTCTCCCTCTAACCATTTGTGTCTCGTGTTATGAGTTGTCAACGTTGACCATACATAATGGACTTCTACGGTCATAGTCAGTGACGTATGCATCCTTTGGTTGGTCACTGTGCACGGTAGCCACACCGTGCCACTGCTTGTTGAAGGTCTTTCTACTTGCTATTTGATAACTAGTGTTCCCAACCCATTGTCTCTCCCTCTGAGCAGTTGTGACTCGTGTTATGAGTTTTCAACACTGACCAATCACTGTGAAATATGTTTGGTCATGGTTAGTGACATATGCCTACTTTGGGTTTTCACTGTACATGGTTACCACGCCGTGTCACTATGTATTGAAGGTCTTTGTGCTTTCTAGTTGAAAGCTAGTGTCCCCAAACCATTGGTATCCACCTTTAACTATATGTGACTCGTGTTGTGATTTGACAACGTTGACCACATGAAGAGAAATTTGTTGGTCATGGTCAGTGACATATTCATACGTTGGTTGGTCACTGTGCCTGGTAGCCACACTGTGCCACTACATATTGAAGGTATTTGTACTTGCTACTCGATAACTAGTATTCACAAACCATTGTATTCCACTCTGACCATTTGTGATTCGTGTTATGAGTTGTCAAAGTTTGCCACACATAGTGACATTATCTGGTCATGGTCAGTGACATATGCCTAGTTTTGTTCGTCATCGTGCATGGTATCCACACCGTGCCACTACTTATTGAAGGTCCTTGTGCTTGCTAGTTGATACCTGGTGTTCCCAACCCATAGTCTCGCCCTCTGACCATTTGTGATTCATATTATGAGTTGTCAACGTTGACCACACACAGCGGATTTCTTTGGTCAAAGGCAGTACATATGCCTACTTTGGTCGGTCATTGTGCATGGTAGCCACACCGTGCTACTACTGATTGAAGGTCGTTGTACTTGCTAGCTGAGAACTGATATTCCCAGACCATTGTTTCTCCCCTCTGACCGTTGTGTGACTCGTGTTATGGTTGGTGAACGTGGACCACCCATATT
>SZWC01017980.1:10804-39899 GCA_023375785.1 Penium margaritaceum | reverse complement strand
TTGGACAAAAGGCACATTTGGCACTCCTGCCAACGTTGTAACCGACGCACTTGTCAGTCATGCAAGCAACAATCACATTTTTGTGTTGTCAAGATACAAGCACAAATGACTCGCCTATTACCTGTGCTATAATTGGCATCCACGTGGATACACATTTGGCATTTTCTTTTTCCATGTTTCTGTGGACTATGAGCAGTGCCTTTGGCATCCATGACTTAAGTGCAGCTGTGGCGCTTTTAGTGGCGTGTTTGACACCGACAAAAACTCTGCAACCAGCACATGTACTGTTGCCAATAGTGTAATCGACACTTACATTGATGACGTGGCTGTCGCATGTATAACCATACCGTTGAAATTTGTTTTATGGAATCCACACGTTTCGCATTGTTGCAGTAAGTATAAGAGTGGTCGAGTGGTTGTAACATGTTTAGTGCTTCTTTTTAATCAGAAACCTGTCTCAATGCATGTCGTATTTGTGAGTCTACAACCGAGTGCACGCTATAGTCGTAATTTTGCAAAAACAACATTTTAACTACATGTAGAACCTGCATTGAGCCATGTTGTGGCTTGATAGTGGCCAACCATTTCGGGGCTTCATATTCTTTCACATGGAAAAACCAAAACTTTGAGGTTAACGTAAGAAAACTCAGGCACAATCGTTGCTAAATTTATCGCAACGAAGCTTTTCTTTTTTGTTTCATTCCAAATGTCGATTTCACCGTGTGGATTATCTTGTTCCTTTGAAAGCAACACCTCACAATGTGCGAGGAAAATGACCAGTTTTTCCTTGTTTTCAACTCTCAAGAGAAAGGATTCCTGCAATATTTCATAAAACTATGAACATCAAAGAGCTCAGTTGGAGATTTTTACCACTCGGTAGTGGCAAAACCATGATCAACATAGTCAATACCGGGCTTACTATAGGAAATCTTCCTCGTCTCTAGTGCTAGTGGTACCAATAGATTCTTGAAAAGATACTATCTTTTAACAAGAATTTGAAGCTTAGTCTGAGCTTCAAACTGGTTGTAACGGCATCCAAAACTAATACCAAACAAAGGACATGTCCTCTGATTGGTATGGAACCAACCGGGTCCAAAAGGGGAGTGATGTTTTGGAGAGGAAATGAGAACCTCGGTTTGATTCTCGAACCTTGGTACATTGAGATCCTCACGAACCTAGCTACCATCCGCGTTTCTGACGCACATAAGATGTATGTCTCAATGTTGTGAATCCTGTATGTGATGGCTACGGGGTCATCCCCTACGCCAGGGAGGGGAGGGGCGTGGACCCTTGTGAGGGGGGGGGGGGGGGGGGGGTTTGTTTCCTTGCCTCCTCCATAGACTGTCAACCCTCATGAGGGGGGTGGGTGAAGAGGGGAGGGGGGGAAGGAGGGGAGGTCTTCTCCCATCCTCCCCTCTTGGCCATTGGCTCTTGTGAGAGGGGTGAGAGGGAGGATTGCCTCCTCTCCTCCCCCTTGGCATATTCCTGCCTTAGGTGTCGTGGCCGAGTGGGAGAGAGACGAGGCCTCGGCTCTCTCATCTCCCTTGGTGCAATTGGCACAATGAAGGAGGAGGAGAGAGGGGGGATCTCTCCTTTCCTCCCCCTTGGCTCCGTCGGTGCCATGGATGAGGAGAAGAGGGGAGGAGAGGGCTCATCCCTTTCCTGTCCCTTGGCACCGTCGGCGTAATGGGCGAGGAGGAGAGGGGGGGGGGGCTTTCCCCTCTCCTCCCTTTCAACGTGTCGGTACCCTGGGTGAGGGGGAGAGGGAGGATTCATCCCTTTTCCCTCCCTCAGTATTTTCACCGCCCTGGAGGTGGGGGAGAGGGGGCTGCCCCTTTCCTCCCCTTGGCGTCTTCAACGCTATGAACAAGGAGGGGGACAGAAAATACTCATGTCTCAATGATGTAGTTAACCTATATTACATGGAATTCCACTCCTATCTCTGAACTAAATCTCTAGCCACTACGCCTCTGTCGATGGATGCAATGAAATTTACTTTCTGTTCTCCTTCTTGTCTTTGTAGAACATGACAATGGCCATGAGCACCTTTTTCATCATCTATTTTACTCTCTTGCAGGCTATGTCAGCCACTGATTTTCCCTCTTGGCAGAGTCGGATTGTCTTGGAGATGGCACGGCCAACTGACGCTATGTCACCAAGTGACATCGCAACAGACAGCACCTTGCTGCCACACTGAAGTTTTAGCGGTGGCTTTGGCTGCCCGACGCGTCAAGCTTTCACTTCCTGAAACAATAGTATGCATGAACACGGACGTACTTTGAGAGCAAGGTTGTCGACAGGCATATCACATGTTACAGCAGAAACTGGATGGGAGATGAACGCACAACATGCATGGTTATAGAGTAGATAGAAAGGGATAGACAAACTCACCTCCGCAAGCATGTTGTTGTTCTGGGGGTGCTGCAGCGGGAGTCTCCAGCGCATTTTCCAGCTGGCTTGTTCCCGCGCACTCCTCGTCATCACCGTCATCTCCAATTGTAGACCCTATTCCTCCCCCCTGAGCTAGTCATAGCTCGACGAGCTCAACAATCGATGCTCTCAGACAAGCTCAGTCTCACATTGCCAGTTGGGTGGAGTTTGGCGACTCCCTAAGCCCCCCCCCCCCCCCCCCCCNCCCCCTTTCCCTCTTTTCTTTGGTTATTGGGGCTTGTCAAGCCTTCTGATTGCTGGAACCCAGCACTTGGCTCACTCTGGCAAATGCAATCCCTGGCACACTTCGCCAATTGGGCTGTGTTAAGAGTAACTATCAAAAGGTTTTCTTTGTTCTAGATGCAAGATTGATGGACATGGATCATTCCAATGAGAATTTAATAGGTAGATCTACCTTGAAAAGGAAATACGTAAGCTTTGGCTCTGATGCCAATGTAACAGTTGTGGGCTATATTGCGACTAACTATGGAACCAAAAACTTAGGCCCTCACAGAGTGTAGTCCAAGGAGGAGATGCGAATGGTCGCCTCAGCCATTTTGGTTGAAACAAATCATGCCTCAAATGGATGAGGTCGTTATAGGGCATGTACGTAAAACAATAGGCATAAGCCTAATCATTCCACATTGTATTGGCACATTGGGACAGGACCCTAGCACCAATGTAAGAGGAAAGGAGGAGTGACACGATGGATTTTCCATTGTGACAATCCTTTCATCTGTAATCTAGCCAAATTATAATTTCCATGTTAGATTCAAACCAGACTCTAGCCCGTAATGCTTCCAAGGTTTGACTTCTTGAGAAGTATTATTCACTTCTGTTTTTTATCCAGAGAATGGCTCATATGGTGCATAGTCCAACATCATGGAAGCCTATAATATACGGATGTCAACGTCAGGTTACTTGGCTAGAATTTCCACTGCCAATTGAAATGATACCCAAAGGTCAGCATGCGCTGGGACAGGCTTGTAATTGAGAAACTTTTACATCCTTGGAGTGTAGGAACTAGTGTATGCATAGGGAAAAACACTTTCTCTCCTCTTAGCCATGACGTCATAGTGTATTGTGTAACGTAGGTTATTGCCGGCCAAAGCGGTCTTAAAAAATGTGATTGACGTCTAGTGTGTTGGATTCACGCTCCTAGTTCTGTGAATTTGTCTCATTGTCAATAACATCCTTTGCATCCTTTTCCACTTGTGTGGGTGGTGGTGGGAGTACTTCCTTCTCAGGGAAGTTCATCGGGGTCTTGGTGCAGCTTGAGTTTGCAAACGTGGAAAACAGGATGAGTTGTTATGTTGTCAGACAAGCAAAGCCTTTTGGAATGGATTCGACGCAATCCTTGGCCGACTAGGCTAAAACCATGGTGCTTGAAGGTCTCTGACCCTCAAGCCATCCCGTCTCACCACCCACAGTTGCAGGTGACCCTGCTCGAGCCACGTGGCTCCTTCGACCGGTCGGTGTGGCACTGCCACAATACAGCTTGCCAACATTAGGTGAAATGTTCTTGGCGGTGAATGGACCAAACCACTTGGGTTTCAGGCTTTCATATCCTTGTTTGCCAAGCTTGTTGCTTGGAGAGTTGAGGAGGACACAATCACCAATGATGAGCAGGGATTTCTTACCATACCTTCCGCTGTTGGTTTCATCACATCCTAGAATTGCGTGAGAGCTGGAAATGGCTCCTCCCACATGCTGCAAAGGTCTTGTTGCGGAATCCATACCCTACAAAACTTCTATTTTGATGTTGACTACTTTTTGCCTCGTTGAATTTCGTTGAAAAAAAAAAACATCGAATTCATAGATACCACCTAAATCATTCCACAAATGATTAATCAAAATCAACGCTCTAAACCTAGCTTTCTTCATTATCTCTTTCTCAGGTGCAAACATACTCGTGTCTTGGAGGTTTTTTTTACCTGGGATACCTTTCCCTCCTTGTTAATGTTTGACCACCGTCAATAAATGCTTTGGTGGCTTTCGATGCCATGGGGGAGTCCTTGCCACCGTGACGAGGATCCTTCCGTGGCATTAAGCAAGGTGACAGCCGAGTTCCGACTGTTCAACAACTCAAATGGTCAACTCTCTTGTTGGAACAAGAAAGTGAACCAGCGCTCTTGTCCAATTCAAATTTCACCCCTTGGTATTTCATCGAATTCACACATGCCACCTGGTTTATTTGAACCTGGTCAAAAGCTCGTCGTATTCATTATGTGTCACGAAAATAATCAAGTTCAAAGTTTTTTGGGCTAGTGGATACATCAATCGAACTCTTCAAACTTGCCAGCATTGCAGGGATCATATTGTAAAACACCTATGACATTGGTTTTATGATAGCTGTGTAGGTTGTACAGTCGTTTACAAGCTCTATGGTTGGTGTTTTGGCCATGCAGTCATTGCCACATGGCTCAAAAATGTTTATGGTAGTTCTTTTAGCATTCCATTGGTCTACTCAGTCAGCTCATCAGTTTGAGGATGGAAGGCCATTGGTAGTTGGAACCAACTGCCATGGCGATTTAACAGTTATTTCTAAAATGTGCTAGAAAAAGCTTCCATTATTGTTGCTTGTGATCGTACAAAGTACACAATGCAGTCACATGACATTGTTGAGGAATACCTGAGCTATTCCATTGTCAATATTTAGTGTACCACCTTGAGGAAGTAGTCTAGCAACAAAAGTATTTCACCAAATCATTCATGATCAGTGGGAAAACCCATTTCACAATCCTTGGAGATATCAAGCCTTGGCTCTATAAACACTCATAGTGGTTCATACAAACCCGGGGCTTTGGTCCATCTTGACTTTGCACATGTTGCATTTGTTTGCACCAACCATATTTATCTCATTCCGTGAAATATACTTTGCCATTTTTTCCAGGATTTCATCATCACTAATGTGACCACCCAGACGAGTGTCATAGCACATCCCAATTATCATTCTTCAAAGTTTGACACTTGACGTTGAGACAACGCCAAGTAAGTTTTTGTTGCCATTTTAGAACATCGACCCAAAACATAATCCTTGTCATGTTCTTCAACATAACCATAGCCACATTCAAAAACCTGCTCGATGCACAAGTTTCACTTGATTTACAGAGCAATGATCTTCTCCTTAGGGTCTAGTTCCTGGCCGGGAGCATCCATCAGGTTAACATTCATTGGCCATATATGGCTGAGATCATTGATGATTCAGATATTAACAAACAAGGTAGTGTGTGCAGGAAACAAACCGTTGGCATTCCCGATAGCATCTGCGTGCCTTTGACGGATGCACGACCACCAATAACTGTAACTTGTGAATCACATTATTCGGCTCTGGTGCGTACAATTTCTGTGCCATAGAAGTGACCTGTTGTTTTCCACCACCATCATCTTGGTCAAGAACGGTGCTGGTTACTCGTTCAGACAGGTCTGTTGCGATGACATTGTCCAATGTTGCATCTGCCACTTATAAGTGTTGCAACAAAGTCAGCGCATTTATCAAAGTGGTGAACACTTACTGTTTGTTGTCCCCACGAGTTTACTCATTGGTTCATTGGCTGAGAGCGGAGAGATCATCTGAAAAGCGGCAAGAAAGTTTGGTTTGTTACAACCATAGCATTATCTGGTACATTCATGAGTATGAACAGCATAGCCATAAAATTAACATGTCCTTAGGAACCTTGGAAAAGTTATACTTTTGATGTACTTGTCAGATACGTGGGTCTTGTGATTACCACTTTGAAGGTCAGTGTTGGTGAACATTCTTGCTCCTCAAACTTGGCCAGAAAGGCCATCTTATTGCACGAGAGGACGACGGTTGTTGATGGTGATGTCATTCAATGTCTGGTAATTGACATTCATTTCTATTTACCAAGACATGTCACAAAAAAGACAAACGGATGTAACATTTGGTGACTTGCATGGGAAAATGAAAGCTTGCTCAAGCATCGATCTGGTCAGCTAATGGCCACTCATGCTGTAGGTTTCCTTGGCAATTGGTCCGGTGTCCAGCTTCATATTAACTTATGGATCAAATCTTCAACAAGGAGGGAACCCTTGTGGGAGTTCCTTGGAGAACAACCCTCAAAATCCCTGATGAATGGCGTGAACTCCTTGAAAACTGCTGCAACATTTGCTGGTATCAAGGCAGGTGAGGCTTTGAGTCTACTATATTGGCTGTCATGATTTCTCCCTCCTTACCAAGTTCCATGTGGATGAGCCATGCGTAAGCTCCTTGGAGAATGTTTTTTTCTAGCCATATACTAGATCAGCTACGCATGTCATTAGATCATGATCCTTGTAACTTCCTCTGCTCCATCCTCCTCTGTTACTTCCAGTAACCAGCAATAATTTGTGGATTGGTCGATCAAAGGCAGGTGTCATTTTACACCACAAAAACAGGCATAGACCACTCGATTTGTTTTGAACACATCTGACTCCTTCTTGTAAAGAGAATTCCCATCCCAACATGATTTTGTACTCACTCGTCCAGAAATATCTCCACAGCATTACATCCCACATGTCTTGGATTTATAGTCAAAGTGATTTGTTCATTCAACAAGTTTACAACCATCCGTGGACAGTTTTCCTACAAATACGCCTAGTTTGGTCATTGAACCCAGCTTTCGAACCATCTCATTACTCGTAAGATTGTGGGAAACCCCCTACCAAGTGACGTTGATATTGGTTCTTGATTTTTGCAATGTCTTGGTAGCACTTCTAATTGTAACAAAGGCTAGACATCCTTGTTTCCCTTTTCAAAATTCTCTCTTTAAGAACCTTTTTCCAAGGTGTTGCAATCCATTTAGATGGAAGGCTGGTCATTACAGAACCTTTCTGCCTGACAAGGCTTTTGCGATACATTCCTGTCCTCGGCCAATTGTAAACTATATGTAACATTCTACTATTTCCCTTGCAGTTTTTCTGTTCCATTGAAGAATGTGGAGGTTCTTTGAAAGATGGCACATCCATTGGTTGTGTTGAATGACAATGTCAATCTTTGTCAAAGTGGAGGCCTCTAGTGACTGTAAACTTTGCCACCACAGTATGAGTTATAGTCTTGTGATTGCTAGCTCTTGAAGAATTACATTCAAAGATCTTTGTTTGCGCTGTCAGTCCTTCTAGGAATCAAGATGGATCACAAAAGGTTATCCTACATGCCAAAAACTACAATGGCTCATTAGATGCCACGTTCAAGGCTGTTGACGGAATGGAAACAGGGTCTGTTAATTATGAAATAACTGCCGCTGGTTGTTTCTCCAAGTGTACTATGCCATACCTAATTCTTGTCAGAATTGTTGCAACTTGTACCATGCACATGAGCCTTGGTTCAGTCTCCCTGCGCACACAAACGTTAATCACACAAACTAGTTCCAATAAAAAGGTGGAGACATCGATAATCGCCACATCAAACATGCATGCTGAAGAGGTACATGCGGTCAATGAAGTGAGTTTGATATTATGGGCATTTATTGGGCTTCTTCAATCCCTTGTTGCCATCTTCTATCATATCAAAGTTGTGCCACACAAGAGTAAGGACTCAAGGTCAAATTTGTTTTTTGACCCCAGCAGTGGTTAAGTACGCCTCCCAACTCCTCACTCACATCGTTATGGCCAGTCATTGTGAATTGGCAAGATGAAGCGGGTTGAGAATTAGCGGACAGATTTGGGATTCAATCAAGATTCGGGTATTCTAATTGAAGAGACCTAAATCTCTCTAGTTTTTTTCTTGGCAAGAAGTGGTGGTGGCAAGGAATTCATTCAGTCCGACGGGCCCGTCGTTGGGTTGGTTGTTAGAGTGTCAAGTAGCTCATCACACATAATGCCTTTGCTACAAGAGGATTCTTGTGCATCACAAACTACTCTCCCTCTATTGCAAAAATCCTTGCTGGTTTTTTGTTGCTCACCCTTGCCTGTGCTAACACATTTTATTTTGTTGGAGAGAGGTCTGAAATATTCTGGATTGCAGAGATGCATTAAGTACTTGTCAGGGGTTTTCTGTATTGATGAAGTGGTTGGATATGAACAAATGTTACATGTAACGCAATGTGGGTGGTCAACGGGTATAAGTTATGGATCATAATACTGTTTGTGAGGGTTGGACACTTGGAATCATTGGTAGAAGCTAATTGTATCACAAAGTGTCCCTTGTATGATTGGACTACATGAGGCAGGAGCCCCTTGCGTCACTCCCCATGACCACCGTATTCCACCCACTTCTTCTGTCTCCATTCTTTCAGGAGGTAATGTGGACACTAGAGGAAGATAATACAGAAATGAAATAATCAATATTGCAGCAAGTAAAAGGAGAAGGTATCAAACGAGAAACAACCACAGTGGAGGAAACGCAAATGTTGGAAGGGAAAACAAACATCAAGTGGCAAGGGCATGTTGACTGTATGACATCGTGATAAATGGTCTAGCTTTGTCCATTGAAATGAGGGAACTGACCTTATAGTTCTATGCCGTTAGGTTCTCAGGCTGGTAGATGCCCAACGTGTATGCCATCCTTGCATCAAGGTAATGCATCACCAGATGTGCTCAATTCAATTATCTTGAAAGGGCAGTGGGTTGATGGGAGAATAAGATGCATTTCACCTCAGGGTAATCATTAGTGAGAGGGTCAACCACACTTGACCTGATGTTGAGGATGGAGGGACGGGGAAAGTCCAGGACAAAGGCATTGATTTATTGAGCAACTACAATTACGTGATTACAATCTTAAGTATCGTGCTCATTGATGCCGAATGGCTAGAGGCCCTTGCAAATTGCACTTGATTTGGAATTACAATTCTGATTTCTAAAATCTTGGTGGATTTCCAAAAGGGCGCAAGCCATGCATAGGTATTTTTGGAAAAACGTAACCCATCCCACCACCGTCTTATGAAAAGAATCCCACCCTCCAAATTGACGAAGCTACAGCCATTCCAATAACAAGGAAAGAAATATATTCATGTCAAAGTTGCATTTAATGCATCATCAACGCATGACATGCACCTCGTCCACAAGAATAAAAAATTCCTCAATAGAGGAGTTTGTGCAAGTTCCGATCAAGGTTTGAGAAGGGTTGTGTTGGGATTTTGAGACTCCCCAAGCCTTGAACAATTATGTGTATGGCCCACTAGTGTAGGACCTGGCGGGTGCACGCAAAAAAATAACAAACACTTGAGAGAAAAGAAAACAAGTCTCCAGCTATTTTTCCATGTCTGATGAGCGACATGCATCTCTTGTTAGGCATAACGAGGAGGTTGTTATGACACCACACCATGGCAAGATTTGCGCTTGAGTGAAACACCCTTGTTTTCATATTTTTTTGACAAACAAACCTCCTTCTTTTCATTGTGTTTTGAAGTACCAACTTTAGCATCAGGCTTCTACATAAGTTTCTAAAGCCCCAAAACTCCTATTAGGAATCTTCAAATAGGTAAAGAGGGAAATCCAGCCTCTTGTTATCTTTGATCAACCAGTCTGGAATTTTGCTTTTGTTCAGCTGCCTAGTGACCCTTCATATTCCAGTAAGCCCTCGAGTTCCTGGTGACTCTTCAGCTTCCTCAAGACCCTTCAGCTCCCCTTGGTGGTTTTGTAACTTCCCAAGGGGTTTTGTAACTCCCTATAACCTCAAGGACTGGAGCATTTGTGATTTCCCTAGAAACACTCAAAGGTTCCTGGTGAACTCAATCAGCCATGCCTTTAGCTCTTAGCACAAGCTACTGACCTCAGGGCACTCTATAGCACTCTCCAACCACAAAATCATGTTTCCAGCTCTCAAAGTGTTATCTCCAACACTTGGATGTTTTATAGGGTATGGAGTATGTCGTACCTGAGACCCCCTAGATGAGAAGGCATGTAGGAAGGTTGTCCTGTAGTTTAGCTACATCCAAGTCTTGCCTCGATCACTTGGTGCGCTGCTCAACAGGAACAGCTATAACGCATACCACTACTACGTGTCTAACCATCAAACTTGGTGTGAGCATGATGTTGTGTACTTTGACATCTGTTTCCACACTCTCCCATGTGTGATGTGCGTATATCTTTCAAGCTTCTCAACTAATCGTGTGTGTTAAATCCTTTTTTAAGGTGTGCTTCCACCCATGACTATTTTGGTTTTTTTCAAACGGTATCAAAGCAAGTTGAAAGACTATGATACAGAAAAAAATACAGAAGGAACACAAGCATCATGGATGAAGTGAAGGACTTCCAACATATACAGTGATAGGAATTCATAAGAGATGCGACATGGCCAAGAGCAGCAACAAGTTGAAATCTTTACACTCGCCACATAGCATGTGGAGCAGATGGGACTCCTTGGTCTGGATTCTAGGCATCCCACTACTCAGCTTTATATTAAGTTCAATCATCAGATGCAGACAAAGGAAGAGCTAGCATCTCCAACAAGATCAAGAGACCTAACTGCGTAGGTGCAACAAATGGTCTATCAACTACGGCATAAAGCTCAAATTCGTATCAATGACTTCATGCGATAACATGCTTTATGAGCACATCCATCACCAAGTGCTAATCGAGCCTTTTCATTTCCACCTATAGTGCATGACCCATTTGCACCTGCTGAAGGCGTGAACTCCATACCTCCAACTCCCTACATTCCAGACCTGATTAGCATGCCAGCCATCTCCAGCACCTTAGAAATCGACAGGATAAGTGTGGATGGTAAAGAATGATCGTTTAATTTTTAACTTTGAAGTAGTCATATTTGCACATGAATCGTGGCAATATTTCAATATACACTGCAGAACCTCATCTCGAGAAATCCAACTTTATTTCTTTGAAAATTTTAAGTAATGCAACTTTGCAACATAAAAAATCCTCCACGGTGACCTGGTTGCACACATATAGCAAGCTCTTTGCATGTATATAGACACCATAAAGCCTGCCTACTTTGCATGGCAGTACCTCAAGCAGTAGTGTTAAGAAAATGATTGCACCCAAAAATCTGACATACCCTAATGAGAGGCATTTTCTCTCAACATATTTCTTTTACTTTACCCTTGCCTTCCTAAATTAATTCATCGTCAAATGAGAGAATCACATCCGCCCGTCGTTTGGAATAAAAGTAACGATCCGCCTGTGGTTCGGAAGAAAAGCAACCATCCGTCCACCATGCATTACTAAAGCAACCATCCGCCTAGCCTCCGCAACAAAACCAACCAGCCGCCCACCCCTTTCTTCATGCTGGATCACAGCATGTGTTTTGGACCTGACATGGAAAAAAGTGCAATGGTGCACCCGTCTGAGACATAGTGAATGAAAAAAATCATGTCATGCATCAATGCTACATGGTATGTTGTGGGAACATGACATTTCTTTTTAGCGTTTTTGGGTTCCCAAGGTATTCTGTGTAACGTTGGCGTGTGCGTTATTTCATGTACGGCATTGTCATATGCGTTGTTTTCTGTACGACATTGGCATATGCGTTGTTTTCTGTGCGGCATTGTCATATGCGTTCTTTTTGTGTGCGATATTGGCATGTCAGATATATAGTTCCCAAAACTGGGTATATCATGACCAAATCCTTTCCATTTTCTACGCCATGTACATCAAACTTGATAAGATTCAAGCAAAGTTCATGGTGCTCAATGTGCACATTGACTTTAGGGGTGGGAGAATATGCATGTTATTATACTTTGTCTCATATGCTTTAGGCTATCACCTCCAAAACACTGAGACAGATGGATATAGGAGAATGTAACGAGCACCAAAATTCAAACTCAAAATATGAGGGGATATGATTGATAGTAAAGGTACCAACAAAATCTCCCACATTCATCCAATCAGTTCACTGAGAGCATTGATGTCTATAGAGCCAGAACAAAGGATATCCATGACCTGCGAGCTATCACTTCTTGCCTCTCCGAGAAGCTTTTGAGATTAATGGAAGGACATGAAGCGCATTGTTTTCTATGACTAGCCTCATATCCCTAGTAACAAATTTACCCATACAATGCTAATTCAGGAAAAATGTGGCAAGCAGTTTGAACAACACCATAAGCAACCACTTTTTGATCTTGCTCACTATGCTTCCAAGCCATTTTTTTCAAAGCGAGTGACAACTTATACTCNATAGTAAAGGTACCAACAAAATCTCCCACATTCATCCAATCAGTTCACTGAGAGCATTGATGTCTATAGAGCCAGAACAAAGGATATCCATGACCTGCGAGCTATCACTTCTTGCCTCTCCGAGAAGCTTTTGAGATTAATGGAAGGACATGAAGCGCATTGTTTTCTATGACTAGCCTCATATCCCTAGTAACAAATTCACCCATACAATGCTAATTCAGGAAAAATGTGGCAAGCAGTTTGAACAACACCATAAGCAACCACTTTTTAATCTTGCTCACTATGCTTCCAAGCCATTTTTTTCAAAGCGAGTGACAACTTATACTCCACCTCCACCTCGTCACCTGGAGCATCGAGCTAGGCTATAATGTCGGCATTAACATCGAGGCGCCTGTATTAGAATATTCATTCCCGCAACTCATCTCCCCATAACTTTGGACAAGGTGGTCACGTGCATATGTTACAATACTACGAGGCACGCTGAGAAAGATCTCTACATGCAAAGAAAACAACAACTACACCAACAATAAAAAAAACAATGTCAGGCTGTCAAATCTAGCATAACGATGGCAACGTGGGCCTTCTAGACACCAACAATAATTCCAAGTCCACGACAAGGATGAAAAAAATAATGAGAAGGAAAAGAATAAATACAAATCCAATGATACAAAAGAGGCATCCAATGAAGTGGAAAATGTGTATAATATCTCCTCTTATGCCAACACCTCTGCCTCAAGAAAAGGAAGTAGTTCTTGCGGTGACCATTCATCTTTGAGTTGGGAAACGATAGGCACAAACACATCACCTATGATCCAAGCACTCCACACAACCTTAGATCCTCATCGTGAATGTCAATAGAAATGGTGGGGAAAATGGCAGAGTTATCCATGAAAGGCATAAATGACCTCAATGCTCGCACTCGCAACAGCATCAACATCACCGTCAATGATGTACTTTATGCACCTAGCATCTCCTCCGACCTCATCCCCGTGATAAATCTTGTGAAAGGCAAGTTAGATAGAAACGAGATCTTTGTCTTGATTGTGTACACCATCCACTTAGGACAGTAGTCAATGTGTCTACGCAGAAATCAACAGCACAAGAGCACTTCCATCCCTTCCTTCCTCATGTTAATGACCAATAACTACTGCAACTACTTTATGACCTTGAAGCTCCTTTGGTGAAATTCAAGAGCCTCCTACAACAACAATTACAAAAATAATCACGTGACACCAGCAACAACCCTTGTAACATGCACCAGCAATCACAGGGAAGAGACACTTCACGCATGCTTCCTCACCACAACAATTGATGTCCTCAAGAAGGCAAAGGACGTGCCACCCAAAATTTCAACATCAACAAGGCCCTCTTGTAATTTTGCACAAAAACATTGGAAGCATGCACTCTATATATAATACAAAAACCTTTCAAATCAATGCACATGTGAGCTCACCGAACTACATGCAGGAAAATACATTATTTGAGTAAAATGGGACTTCTGAGTGAAGAGAAGAACAACAAACGACCTCAACAATTTTAAGGCTCAATCTGTTGGCAAATGCTTCACACGAATACCCAAAAAAGGCTTTTTTGATACCTATGCTCGAGCGAGCCACTTTAAAAAGGCACAAATCATGCTCTCCCCTATGGAAGTTACCAACTAGGAGATACTCCTTGTTGGTTTCAACAGTGCTTTTCTCAATGGCATGTTGGATAGAACCATTTGTATGAATTAGCGATAGGAATACCATGATGGTATATTCCTACTTTGCAAACTAGTGAAATTTCTATATGGGCTTAAGCATGGTCCCCTTCTCTGGTACGGAAAATCTCACAACATCCTAGAAAACATTTCCACCATCCTACAATGACTACATCAGGAAGTTACACAATCATTACCAGACCGCTATGTGCTTTTCTACGTTTACGACATCCTCAGCATTGAACCTACCCATTATCTACTATAGCGATAACAACAATGATGGTTGGTGCAGTTAACATCAAACTAGTGCCAGACATGAGCTTCAAACTCATGCCAGACATGAGCTTCAAACTCATGCCAGGCATGAGCTTCAAACTCGGCACAAAATTTTCTTAGAATTGTGATGCATGTGCTATTACCACTGATCAAAAGCCTTAAGCCTATAAAATCATTGAATGAATTGACATTACTGACAGTAACTATCAAATTCCATTATTGTAGAAACTCTCTCCATGGAAGCAAAAGATAAAGAAGTAGTGACAAGGAAAGTTACATTTTGTATCTGAATCGATAAAAAATTACAATTTGAAGTCTTGCTTCCTGCCATAAGGTCCATTTACATCAAACGTGGAAGGAGTTGGAATGTGTGTTGTAAGAAGAAAAAGCAACACCAACCCTCAAGCTTGTTTACAATACTAGTGCAATACTATAGCGACACTATCTTCAAAGGACAACCTAAACATCGATGTCACGTCGCAGGCTAGTTGTACCTCATTGGATGTAAGAACCAATATGAGGTCACATTAGCATCAAATTACAATGCGTGGCAACCACAACAACAATGAAAGAAACCACCTATCTCTAATACCTCATGCAAGGAGTCCCTTCTCCATAAACTTGTCATACGCCTCTGCTTGTGGACGACCAATCAACCATCAACCTGAAAAATTCAACACAAATCAACGGCCTCGCAAAACACATCAACAAAAGGGACATTGGATTCACTTCAAGGTCTTAGACGACACGTAGAGACTTCTATTCATTTGCAAGATAGTGCAAGTCACAGGGTATCCTACAGAATGTGTCTGAAAAGGCAAGCACAAACTTTGCATCCAATTTCTTCATGGAGCAAACCCATGCAGAAGTTTCACGTACCCCTATTGCATTGTTTGTTTATGCACAAATCTCTTTGTGTTTCGTGGTTGAATCTTAATGACTCATGTACCAGATGCATCATTAGACGTATCGCCTCTTGCATGGTTGGAATTTCCAGCTATTGTCAAACACATTGCCCCACAATAAGGGAACCACTTAGACCGCCTAGGATGGCCCATCTGGACAAAGTCATTTAAAACATAAGTTGGTTTCCAGCATGAACAAAGCTTCTTGGAGAAACGATGACCACGTATCAAGTTCTATGGAATTTGTGGTGGAGTTGGAAGCCCCAAATGAGCCTCCCTGATCTATGAGAGTAGTGTTGGGAGCCTCGTTGGACATAATTTTGGAGGTTGGCGGCAACTCCTCCCTCGTTCCACTAACAGACCACCCAGCAAATGTGCTTTGGGATTTCCCAAGCGATCTACCCACCATCATTTCACCATCACCTCCGTTCAAAGATGTTTCCACGTATTATCTCATTCGATACCCCCTTGGCCACTTTCAACTGAAGAGGGTGGACATAACAATCAACTTCAGTGGTCGGTTTCCAATTGGAATCCTAAAACCCCATGGGGGACTCTTCACAAAGGAAGCATGTCTCACGTTCTCTTTGATCAGCCAAAACATAAGTCGGAATCCCGTTCATCTACCATTAACCTCTCAACTACGTGGTGACTCTTAGGTTGCTATTCACCCTTCGACTTCTTGGTGATTCTTTAAATTCCTTCATACCCTTAGCTGGCCTTGGCGGTTATGTAGCCTCCCAGATAGTTATTGAGCTACTTATGACCTCAAAGATATGATCACTTACTGTGGACCTTAGGATTACTTGATGGGTCCTATTGAATTTATTCTACCGTGTTTTCAACTGTCCACACAAACTGCCTGTGAAAATGGACGGTTCAATACCTATGCTCTTCCGTGGACGTGAGTGACAGTCACAGTCATGAGGTGCAGATGTGAACTCACACACTAACAGACACACAGCCACCTACACAGGTGCTGTCACAATACAACACAAGTGCTAGAGAGGCAAGTATAGTTTGCATGCCTAGCTTTGCAACCGCAGAGAAGAAGCAACAAATGAGGTCAAAGTCACCTAATTAGAGGTGTTCCTTAAGGGCCACACCCCATTACCCCCATGAGCGAGTCACTCATGGGGAAACCTACACGCAAACACAATAAACATTGATATATCCGCAAAAAGGGGATTATAGGTCAGATCAAGTTTGCAACAACATGCAGGGAATGAAACAGGTCAAACGCAGCAAGGGGCATATCGCATCTATTATCAACACTCCCCCTTGCACCCTGCTGCTTATGGTCCATGCCATCTCAAGCCTACAGCCTGTGCATGAGAATAGAAGAGGGGTACTACAAGCGCCTTGGTAAAAAAATCTGCTTGTTGGTCTTTGGAGCGGACGCGGTGCACAGAGATGCTCCCAATGCGTAGTGCCTCACGTACGTAGTGATGCGCCACACAAATGTGCTTTGTACGGCAATGGTGAACATGGTTCTCTGCATTCTTCATGGCACTTTGATTGTCGCACATGAGAGGTACCTGCAAGATGTGAATGCCAAGCTCATGCAAAAGAATGCGCCACTAGGTGGCCTCCTTTAGTGCGTCACTCAAGGCAACATATTCTACTTTTGTCGAGGTGGTGGTGATGCAGTCGTGTTTGGCACTCCTCCAAGATACTGCTCCCCCTCCAATCCTGAAGATGTATCCACCTCTGCAATGAGATCCCTCTGTACTTGTTGCATAATCACTGTCACTAAAACCCACCACATGTGGCCCATGTGGACAATGAGTGAATATCAATCCCACATTGGCAGTATCCACGATGTACCTGAGCACCCGAACCAAGGCATCATACTCGAGCTGATGTGGAGCGATGTTGTACTGTGAGAGAAGGCTCATAACATATACAATATCGGGTCTGGTGGTGTTGGATGCGTATAGTAATCTGCCCACAATTGACTGATACAGGCATAGTTCCACCGAGCCTCCAACTGTGTCCTCCGTGGCATCTGCAATGGTGCGCATTCCTTTAGGGGTCAGTGGAGTGACGACTAGTCGCACATCCTCCAACACTGCTGCATACTTTGTTGCTAGCCCCTTCACAAACCTATACTGTGCAATCGCGATCCACCCTTATTGCCGGTTCCTCTTCACCTCCATTCACAAAAATGTACCAACTTCCCCCATGTCCTTCATCTTGTACCGCCTACCAAAGAGCTCTTTGGTACTGTTCATCTCAGTGATCGATGGAGAGAAGATGAGAAGGTCATCAACGTAGACAAGGACTTGCACAAGGTTCAAGCATGTCCCTCTCAAAAAGAGTGCATGGTTTACTGTACTTCTTTCGAATCCTCCATCCACCAACCTATTTGCAAGTTCCTCATTCCAATATCGTGGAGAATGTTTCAAGCCATAAAGTGCACACTTCAACAGACAAACTCTACCACTGCCATCATCAACCCCCTCCGGTTGGACCATGAATTTTTTTTGGTGAAGTTTGCCACGAAGAAAGGCATTCTTCACATCCATCTGGCAAATCTCACAGCTGTACTGTGCTGCCAAACTGAAAAGTCCTCAACCACTGGAGTACTTTCCCACTGGTGCAAAAGTATCCCCAAAGTCGGTTCCTGGAATATGTGAATACCCCTTTGTTGTGAGCCACGCCTTGTATCTATCAATAGTACCATTGTTATGATACTTGACCGTAAAAACCCACCTTGCTCCCACTACTCTTCTGCCAGGTGGTAGGGGTACCTTCTCCCATGTATCAAGAGCGTAGATTTCATTAAGCTCGGCTTCAATGGCCTTTTTCCACAAATGCACCTCTGCACATGTGACAACCTCTCTATATGTGGATGGAATGAACGGTTTCATTGAACGGCCTAAGTGGATCAAAGAGCCCTCACTGCTTTGTTGCCATGTGACATCAACTCCGAGAGGTGGTTTGATGGAATGCAGTGCCTACCTAATGACTGTATTGCACATGCCTTCGTATGACTTCCACCGGACATCTCTCAATCTCCCCCCTTGTTGACATTGTGGCTCATCCACTGTCGCCCTGGACTGACTTGAGGACTTAGCTGCTCTTTGCTCTTGCTCTAACATCAGACGTATGAAGGGACCAATTGAACCCCGGCCACCAGCTGCCCTTGCCTGCTATAGTGGAGGACACGTCGATGGCGATGGAGCTGTCTGAAGAGATGTAGGTGAAGGAGGAGGAGTTGTTGTAGTTGGAACCCTATCACTCCTAACTTGTGGCATGGAAGAAGATGAAACCATGCCTGGCGTAGGGTCATTTTGCTGTTGCAAATTGTGCTATTATTGCTCATGGTACTATCGCTGCTAATTTGGCTGTTATTGTTGTTGTCATTGTTGTTGTTGTTCCTAGTGCTTGTTTTTTCCGCTGCTATTGCTGCTGTCGCTGCTGCTGTGCAAAAGGAGATACTCGGAGAGGATAGACTAGGCTCGTGGTTTGATTTGGGATACTCGACTGATGAGCGGAGGGAGAAGGTGAGTGAGACTGCTGCACGGGATGCGAATGTTGAAAGGCACCCTGATGCCTTGCTTGATAGTAATGAGGTGCAAACCAGGTCTCATAGAACTCCATGTGTCATGATTCCACCAACTGGTGAGTCTCCAAATCGCAACACCGCCAAGCCTTTGAAAGTGTGCTTGGTCCCATGAAAATACCCCACCGTCCAAGACCATCAAGTTTCCCAAAATGATTGTCTGGAGATCGCCAATATCATACAATGCTGCCCCACACCCGTGCGGGTGTTGTGTCGGCTCTCTCCTTATGCCATAGCTGCCACAGAGTTACCGTGAGTTGTAGGTGACCGTGGGCAATGCGGTTTTGTACCCTGACTACATACTTCACTGCCTCGTCCCAAAGACTGAGAGGGGCATTTTATGCAAGCATGATTGTGCGGACTGCTTCATTCAAAGTGCAGAGCCAACGTTCTACAACCCCATTTTGGTATGGGGTCCAAGGAGCTGACATCTGATGCTGAATTCCCTGACTCATCAATAACTCCTCAAATCCCGGGCTAATGAACTCTCCCCCTCTGTCACTACGAAGAATGCATAGTGGATGTCCACACTCCCATTGTGCACGATGTAACCAATTATGAATGGCGGCTGCGGAATGTCCCTTTTGCTCCAGCAAGAAGCACCACATCATTTGCGTGTAATCGTCAACTAGGCTGAGGACATATTGTGCACTTTCTCCTGTTGAAGTTGGATATTGATGACCTAGGGTCCAAAGGTCGGTGTTAACCAATTGTAGTGGAGTTGTGGATCTGTGCTCATGGTAAGGAAATGGCTGTTGCATCATTTTCCCGCTGTCGCAAGCAGAACATGGGTGAGTCCTCAACTGCTTTTGGATCATCTCGAGATCCAGACCATCAACTGGGCGTGCTTGAGTGAGCTCATTGAGGGAGGACGGTCTGACATGTGCCAAGCTCTGGTGTAAAATCTCAAATGTGATGGAATCAAGATATTGCTCATGGGGAAACCTGCACACAAACACAATAAACATTGATATATCCACAAAAAGGGGATTTTGGGTCAGATTTAGTCTGCAACAATATGCAAGGAATGAAACAGGTCAAATGCAACAGGGCGCATATCCCATTTATTCTCAACACTTCCTACCTCCAAATACTATAGAATTTACCCTAGCTATGATATCTTCCATTGATCTCTCTCTAAGTGCATCCTCTAGCAGTTGGACCTTGCAATATGTATAGATTACATGATTACTGAGCTTCCTCAACAGGAAGGCATCTTGGATGTATTCCTATGGCTCAACTACATCTAGAAGCTGCCTCAGTTACTTGGTGCACTGCTAAACTTGTAAAACTACAACACACACTATTATTATGCACCCATGTACGAGACATGGTGCGTGTACTAAGTTATGTATACTAGGATTCCTGTACACACCCTTATGTGATGAAATCAGATCTTCATATGTTTCAACTAAGAGTATGCATTAAACAATATGTTTGTGTGCTTTCACCCATAAAGGTACTCATTTTATCCACAAACTAAAAACCTCGTGAATCCTTCCTTGAATTGAATTCGTGATTATGGAATCTCATGTTTGCACAAGCACCCGTTTGACCTTGCAGTTTCAGGACCTAACAAGTTCCATTTCGAAAAATGGATAGTCTCGGATCCCCACACAAACTTAACATGTATCCCTTAAGAAATCACAAGCACCTCAAACGAGGTATATGTCACTACCAAATGGAAGTTATTAAGGTACACTTGGGCTTTGCACGTATACGACATACCCTAGTAAATAGTGAATTATTGAATTGAGTCGTTACATGTTTGATTACACGAGTTGTTTCAAAACATGACATTGACTAGGCACTACGTTTGAGCTTTATGCAAACCTAGAGGAGAATTTTGAGTCTGATGCGACCTGGGTCGTTTCTGCACTTCAACAAAAGCATTTGCTGCTTGATGAATGCTAATCTTAAAACCCTTTAACATAACTTGTTTAAGCAATCCAAGAGCCAACTTTTGCAAACGATGTCATATCACAGGCTTTGCCGTAGTGGACATTGATGTACATCGTATTTAGCACAACAAGATGTACACAGTTATCCTTGAACGTAGGCGACCTCGATGTTAGTGGCGTGTCATGACCGCGACTGATTGTCCAAACATTGTCTTATTAATCATCGACCACAATCGTGTAGTTTTCAAGACACACAATCGAATTTGTGGCATGCCAAATGCGCCCGTAGGATGCATTTGACATGCCACACTGTTCTTCCTTTGCGGTGGATGTGACTTGGGATGATTTGTTAAGCTTCTTTAGTAGAAAAAAATGCCTCTAATGAGCCCCTCTCTACCAAAACAATGAACTACGTGATTTGAAGTATTGTAGTTATACCAGCGGTACGCTTGGTTTCCGTGAAAGTCCATTTTGGATGGAGTCCAACCTTGTCAAGAACATTCATCATTGAAGTCTTTTAGGGTTGATGTTAAAAATTCATTACTGAATTTTAGATTTATGGTTGATCCTATCCCTCTTTTTTGTATGGTTCCAAGAGCGAAGTGCTAGATATTGAGTAAGAACTTAGCGAGTTGTGGATATGGGAATTTTGTCAGTGTGGGGTTGACTCCTCGTTGTGTCAACTGTTGTAATGTACCTTCCATTCATTGGCAAACGACCCCGTTCCCATATACAAAGTTTGCAACCTCCTACATATTCTAGATTTTATTTCCAATTACACCTTGTTTTTGGTGCGGGAGAGTTAAAGGACAGCGGAGCAATCAATGATGCACAAACATAGGTTAGTGGAATTACAACTTGTTGTATGAGCACAAAAACCTGTTAACGTACTTATAACTGTTGAATTTACATGAGAGCACACAAAATCGTGAACCTTAACGATGAGCACACATCTTTGTGAAAGCAATCATCTTAGCTTTTTGATAGAGTACATGTTTGTGTCATTTATGTCAACCTCACGCCACATGAGCACTATCTTAAGCAAAATTGCTTGAAATATGCCCTATGCTTCTCTCATGGTATAGATAGACGTATGGATTGATTTGTTATGCTTGAAGAATGCTCTTGGTTTATACGAGACCTCATATACTCTATGAAGAATACTCTCCCACAATCTGACCCCCCCCCCCTTGCGTATCTCTGTTAACACTTAAATGAGACCAAGTTGTGGGAGAGTGTACTTCACACGAAGTATGAAGTCTGGAGTGCTCAATTAGAAAGCTGAAAAGTTTCCATATTAGTTTCTAAGGCTGACAATTTGGTGTCAGTACGTACAAATATACAAAATTAGTGTGCCTTTTCAAAAGGATGAAGGAAAAACCCACTAAATAATCCTAGTTGAGGCTATGCCCTCATACAAGGTGTCGTGCCCTTGTTTGCTGAAAGAATCAGAACTGACCTTGTTTTTTGTTCACGAGATACGCAAACCTGGCTGCGATGGTCAAAGTTGAATGCCGACCTCAGCATCAAGGCTTTTTGCTTGGACTCCCGGATGATCTACGTCGACAGCGATTGAGAAATAACAAAACATTTGTTTGAACGTGACTAGCCTTGCTGGCCTTGCCATACTGACAATGATTTGAACTTGGGATTAGTTTTGTCTTGCACGATTGATGGTAGCAATATGGCCTTAACGTAATGTGAATAAATGTGAGAATTTCCAGGCCGCTCGCAAGGTCGCTTTTAAGGTTGCGTACACCGTGAGGTTTATACTTCAGGTCACAACAATCCATTGACCACATGCACTGGCAAATGAATCAGATGGCCATCGTTGGCAGTCACATGTTTTGGAAGTGGTTTTCTCAAGTGGGAGCTTCCCAATCATACACGTCCTCAACGCCACCAAATTTCATGGCCAATGGTGAGGTTGTCGCCCCAATGAAGGTTGCCCAAGGAAAATTGACTTGATGATCCCTTTTTCCTCCATGTCCTTGTGAGAGGTGATATGTCGCTTGAGGATATAAGCATTGAGCATATCTAATTCTTTATCGACTGGAGACCGAAGCTTGGCAAAAACCTTCGAAGATTCAGGTCAACCTCAATGGCTGGACGACAGGCTTCGACGCCAAGGCGATTCTGGTCTTCCTTATCGTATGAAATATTAAACTGGTTATTTATCCTTCATCAATGGCGCTCGGACTTGAACTTTGATGATGGTTCGATTGCAATATCTGTTTCTTCCTATGTTTCCTATGGTGTTTTGCCGATGCCGACCTATTATGAAATTTCATTACGAGTTTTCTGTTGACGAAACACATAAGCCCTCGGAAGCTTGCCATTTGGGCGGCATACAAGGTGAGAGTTTCATGTAAGGTAAGGGTCTAGCACTGATGCGATTTACCAACAAATTGATCATGCGATCATCGCAGATCGTCACAAAATTGACGGGGAACAAGTTGGCGAAGGCGCTCGCCATGCCCTCATGTCTGCATTGCCACAAAAAATGTTAGCGACTGGTCAAGTCATTGCCTCGAACAAGTTTTCCCCTTTAAACTCTTCTATTAGGGTAATGTTGGATCGGACCACATGGGCCGCTGACGACACAAACTACATGGTTAACGGAGGGATCAACGGGAGGGCTGGGTCACTCGAATCGCGATTCCTAACGCCCAGTCCCAAGGGCCATCGATTGCGGCTTTTTGGACCACACAGTCGTGTTGTCCGGGTAATGTCAAGACATCCAAATCACCCTTAGGGCTTGTTTGGATTCGACTTAGTAAGAAGTCGGATCCGACTCCCAAAGTTGGATCCAACTTCCGACGTTGAAAGGTACTCGACGCCTTCCGATGTGGCACTTGGTGACTGGTGCAGTTGACAGGTATCTTGCTGGAGGAGACCAATCCTGTGACACTCCACGTCAACAGTTATCCTGCGGGGACGCGGTTCTCCGATTCTGGACTCAGAATCCAAGTGCCCAAGTCGGATCCGACATCTATGCTGCCGAATTGAATCGAACCCTTTGCCCGTGCCTAGACGAGAACTTCAGCAGCACCCTCGCCTTTAGTGCTCGTCAAGCATGCCAAAGTCGGGTTGCTCATTGACTGTTGATTCTTACTGCAACACCCTTGCTGGTACCACATCCCGACCCGTCTTTTGAGCCTTAGCCAATCGCAGATGCAGTGCATACCTTGCTGGCACGACTTCTCTCCGTGGTTGCCAGCACGTTGAAGCATGTAAATCTCAATAGCCCCATTCACGTCGAATTTTCTACATAGAGTTATTCAGATTGTCAAGTGCCTGAGAAGGAATATCTTTACTACGCGGCAGGTTTGGCTCCGAGGCCTGACGCGTGCCTCGGTAGCACATTTGACATGTGCGCTTGACTGCCCAAATGACAACGCTTGAAAGTGATCTGGACTTCCTTACGGTTTGGGCTCCACGGATTCATTTTTCCATGCGAGCCGTGCTTATGTAACCCATTCATTACAAAGAAATAATGTTGAACTATAATGAGACAATTGAAGAATCGTCGACATGTCGACCTCTATCTCCCTCTCAACAATGGTTCACATTAGGTGGATGTTCTCAACTGCTACTCAGTTGGTGATGGTTCCAAGGACGGGCGTCATAACGAACGAGTTCAACTTCCAAGTGGCGAACATGCAATCGACTTCGAAACTGGCTACCAGATTGACCGCTATCGGAAGGGAAGCCCCATGCGATGTTATTTCTGCCTTTAACGGACATAAGAACCTAGTAAGAACTAGTGGCATTGGCTGCACGCAGGCTTGCATCGGGGTTACGTAGTAATAGATTGAAGCCGGGTTCAAACATGTTATCTGCCTTGGAAACGAGTTTTGCTCGACCTTCCCCTCCTGTTCGAGAAGTCATCGTCGGTGAAGTCAAGTGCCTGCTTGCGATGTCCGGTATCTGTTTCGGTAAGAACCCTGGTTGCTGCGCGAAGTCTGTCCGATTCGCGTGTATTTCTCGGACTGGGAGTCGCTTCCGCAAGGAAAATCGCGCTCAGAGAGGGCCTGTCTTCCGGACGCGACAGAAGTGATGAGAAAAATGCCTAGAAAATACTCGATGGGCTGTCGGTGGACAGAAACACCGACCGCAGACAGAATTGCCGTCGCGCAAGTCATTGTGCGGCGGATTTTCTGACGTCAGCGTTGATTCTTGGATACCGAACCGATTGCATAGGGTTACTACGTAACCCCAAAAACGTCGGAAACATGTCTGTGGTTCTGGCGGGAGATTATTTCAATCGCTTTCGACTTCCACAGACCGAGTTGTGGAACACCGTCTGGGTTTCGACCGGGCTGCAGCAGCCAGCGCCCATCCATTCCGATTCTCCGGGACTAATCCTCCCGTGCTCACTACCGCTAAGCGATGAGCGGTTAGTCTACTCAGATCCTAGCCCTCCTGTGGGGAGCGTAGGTTCTGGCAGCTCCTCTCATCGCCAGATGCCTTCCGCCAAACCAGCTGCTTCCAACAGCTCCTAAACCTATGTGTGGGCCTCAGTTTAAATGCAGACGTCTCCCAGGGCTGCAGAAATACGCAGCGAGCTGAAAAGCTCCGATCTGTCCCCGCCGATTCCGCCACCGGAACGCCAGCAGCCTCTCCCGCGGCCTCCGTTTCCGTCGCTTCAGGGATCGGACTCCTGTCACGCCGTGGCTTTGCTGTTTTAGCACCCGGTGACGCGCGGACCCACAAGCGTGCAGGCTTAGCGCCCCGGCATACATCTTCGGAGCAGTTTGGATATTGAAACGATCAATCAACGTTCCCACCTATACGCCGCGTCCAATCTGCTGGGCAACCTCCTTGTCCTTGTATCTGGCCGGGGTTGTACCACCATCTTGCTCCAGTCGAGCGTACAAGCCGCTCAAATCCCCTGCAACTAGTAGCAGCCATGGCAGACCAGATGCTTCACTTTGCGTTGCCTCCCGGGTTGCTGCTTCACCCGCATTCCACCTCCTCCCCGTTCCCTTTCTCCTGTCAGCCTCTGCTGGCCAGACAGATGCCCGCCACGACGTCGCAAGTGGGAGCCACTCTGTCAGACGTGCTTCAAGCGTACCATTCGTTGTCTGTTGGTACTGCTGCCGGACCCGCCACGGATGCCAGGGCCGGCGGGCCGGGGGCTTCACCCCCCTCCTCGACGGACTCGGCGTCTCCTGCAGCCGCAGGGAATCCTTCTCCTGCGCCCAAGTCCGCCATGCGCGGCCCCAAGATGTTCGTGGCGGGTGGTGTCGCAGGGGCAGTGGCGCGAACGTGCACTGCGCCGCTGGATCGGATCAAACTGCTGCTTCAGGTTTGCGCCCTTTTTGTGAGCCTGGTTCGTCGATGGAGTCGAGGGCGAAAGAGAGATGTATGGTGCCCTTCAAAGCGATGGTTGCACAGGAGAAGGGACACTCGTGGATGGCTTCTTCGACGCCAGTCGCTTTGGGGTTTGGCACGAGAGGCATGCTGCATCCGCTGCATTGTCGTTTTTCTCATCCTGAGAGACGCTGCGAGGGGCAATGTGGCCCTAAGCGGGCATTGTCACTGCGCACGGATGTGTCGCTGGGAGAGAAAGACGTTGGTGGATGAAGTTGTGGGAGGAAGTGCTTTGGTTGCGGTGACTGGGGCTGGTAGTGCGCACCAGTGAACTTTGTTGCATCAATTTTGACAGATTGCCCTGTGAACCGGGAGCTGCATCTTGTGGCTCTGCTGGGATCTTCATTCCGGCTCATGCCAGGCGATAGTGTTCACAAGGATCTGGGCCAAACAAGCCATGGGCCTCAAGAACATTTTGACACATTGGCTGTGAATCGAGGAATGCCGTTAGCCGGACTTCGATGGTTGGGGATCTTCTCATCCCAGGAAGAGTGCGCTGCGGCCGCGCAGTATGCAGGCAGCTGGGGTGACATGGCACCAGTGGTTTGTTTAGTGGGTGCCTATCCAGGATGCAAGATGCAGTTTGTTCGAGACTCTGCCATGTAATTGCCGGGGCCCTTGACGGAGGTTTTTGCTGCAGGTAAGAAACCAGAGGCAAAAGAAACCAGAGGTGAAAGAGACCAGAAGTAAGAGATCAGAGGTAAGGGATCAGAGATAAGATGAGGGTGCGCTGGAGTGAGAGACAAGTCAGATGCTGTGAAGCACCGGAAACGGTCGTGGAGATGGGCGCCTGAGGAGCAGGACGAGGCTAGATCCGGGGGCGCATAGTGGGAGGCGTGTGGTGCAGCAACCGCAGTCGCAGCTCGCTGTGGACTGTGTTTGTGCCGGCTGGGGACTCCGCCCAGCAGAAGCTGAAGTTGGGCTCTTGTAACACAGCGGGGTGGCGCGTTGTGATGTGGACGGGGAGGGATGTGCAGGTGCAGCACTTGGGGCAGCTGGGCACCAAGGCTGGCGCGTACACGGGCGTGGTTCAAGCCATGGGGAAGATCTTCAGGGAAGAGGGCTTCCGGGCTTTTTGGAAGGGGAACCTGCTCAATGTCATCCGGATCTTCCCCTACTCTGCATCGCAGGTAGGCCTGGCGCGGGTGAATCTAGAGGGGAAAAGCTTGGCTGGAAGTCCGCATGTCCTTCAGATTGACAGGAAGGCTTTGGGAAGAGCTGTCTTCTGCACTTTTACCTCCGTCGCCGCTGCCCATGCCCCTGCCCCTGCCCCTGCCCCTGCCCCTGGTGCTCCCTCTGCAGCTGTCCCTACCGCACGTGCTCCTGTCATAATTGTCGCCACACTGGCTGCTGCGGTCTGTCTTGGTTCTTCTGCGTCGCATCTCTAGGTCGGATACCGCTGTGCGGGCATGTTTTGCTGCACTGCTGTGGCGTTTGCTGCGTGTGGGCAAGAGCTCTTGCGCATATGCTTGTGTGTCAGACCGTCCAGATTGGATGCAGTTTGCGTGCAAGTACAAAACAGAACAAGGGGGTCGTTTGGTGCAATGTGCTGCGTGGCATGGCATGGCATCGCATTGCATTGCATCGTATTGTATTGCTTCCCATTGAATGGCATTGTGTTGCATTGCTTTGCATTGCGTTGCATGGCATGGCATCGTATCCCATCGCATCGCATCGCCCGCATTGCATCTACAGGTGTGAAATCGACTCAAACCTGAATCAAACTTAACCCAATCTAAACCTCATAAGCCTATAGCATCAGGACCGCTTCTTTGAACTGACCTGATGCAAAAGGTTCAAACCAAGAGCTGAAGCAAGATGTGGGCCAAGTGAAACGATCCAAACGTGTTGTGCGTTTAGGGTCGGTCCAGTTCGGCCTCAAATAGCGGAAAAGGCTGCGCAAAACATCCTAAAGCGGAGAATTTGAAGATTTTACTCTTAAGAAAGTGCAGAAATATGGCAGAAGCATGGAGGCTTTGAGGACGTGCAAGCATCGCGAGGGAAGTCATTCATGCAAAGCTGTTGGTTCAGGTGCACCTGGTTTTGAGTAGGACCTGAACCTGATGCACCGAACAGGAAAGATTCAGGTGGGGCCGAACTGAACCTTGAAGCAACGGTTCAGGTTCTGTTGGTCATCTATTTGGGTTCCGCCTTACCTAAACCAACCGGTTTGAGATTGGTTTGGGTTATCCAAACCTCGTCTGACACCAGAACCCAAAGCCTAGTGTGTCACGTTGAGCAAATCTGTGGCTGATAGCTGGACGTGAACCTGGTTATGTTTTTAGTGCTTCTGCCGCAGCTGCTGTTTTTGCTTCTGTCATTGTCACTGGCGCAGACGCTGCTGCTACTGCCGTGGCTGCTGCTGCCGCTGCTGCTTCTGCTGCTGCTTTTGCTGCTGCTGTGTCTACCGTTCGGGAAGCTCTGCAGCGACTGCTGCTGCTGCTGCTGCAGCTGCTGCTGCTGCTGCCATGACTGCTCCTGGTACAGCTTCTACTATGTCTGCCGCTGATGTGGGCACCCATGTCTGGCATCAATTCATTGCTGCGTGCAAATCATTGACGGTCCGTGTTGTGTCTCAGTTTGCGTCGCATGAGCACTACAAGGCGCTGATGGGCGGGCAGAGTGGGAAGCTGACGGTGCCCCAGCGGCTGACGGCAGGTGCCATGGCAGGCATGACGGCCACCGCACTGACCCACCCGCTGGACACGGTGCGGCTACGCATGGCCATGCCGCAGTCGGGCTATTCCAGCCTCGCTGACGCCTTCGGCACCATCATCCGCACTGTGAGGACGTCCGTGGTGCTGGCCTTCGCTGTTCATGGATCCGGCGTGATCCTGAGAGGAAGAGGGTGTGGTTGGGTAGC
>SZWC01017979.1:28862-47389 GCA_023375785.1 Penium margaritaceum | reverse complement strand
GGCATAAATACCTGCCGCGGCGCACGGCGGGTGTCGCACGCGGCAGTCCAAGAGCTGTCCTAAAACCGGCCCAAAACCACTGTTTTGGCCGTAACTCTGCGCACACATGTCAGAATCCTACGCCGTCTGAACCTAGACGTGCAGAATCAAAAGACGCACGCAACGACTGGTCACATGCATGCATCCATCGACTGACAGCGAGTATATAATGCAAAAACATGCAAATGGGCCTCATGCCCAGTCCGCCGAAAGGCGCCTGCAGGACGTAGAAAGCACAGCAGGGAGTCCCGGTGACATCTGGGGCTCTGGAACAGTGGTCGGTCAGCTCCAGACAGGTAGGCCGCCGCCTGTCGTCGCGCCGGTGTCACCAGATCCGCCTGCCTCAGGGATCTGCACGAGTATGGACACGGCCGAGTGGTCACAGTAAACTGTACAAGACGGCACAAAGCACAACAGTTTTTACACAGCTCTCTGGAAAATCCGTACTCCCAAGTTGTTAGGATTGTTGAACCATTCGTGTTTGAAAGCTGGGTGGGCAACCGCTGTCGGTGTGTGGAGGCGTAGATCTAGTTTAGCGATGGGTGGGTGGCATGTTAAGAGTTGTAGCAGTTTATGTAGTTTCTTTGTGTGATTTGCCCTTTTGAGGCTGTGTATACGTGTATTTATTTGTGTAAGAAGTTCTCTAAAGATGTTGGTGGAAAGGAGTGCAGTCGGGTTGAGGAGGCTCTTTTGTTCTCCTAGGGAAATTTGACAACGATAATGCCAGATTTCTGTGAAGAAAGTGGGCTGGAGTAATTGCCACAGAGTGAATCTTGGGTGTGTGTGGTCAAAGATGAAGATGTGAGTAGCCTCAGTGCCGCAGATGTATTGAAAATATCGGTGTAGTTTGAGTGTGATCTGCTGGATGCGGTTGCAGAAGGAGAAGGCATGAGTGATTGTTTCTCTGAAAAGTGTGCATAGTGGGCATATGTTCACAAAAGGTGGTGGGAAATATCTAAGTCATCCACCCCACCCCGGGCACGTGCCTCTTGGTGTTTGTGGGGTGCATTAAGGGCTAGGTTTCTCACTACTGGGACCGTTGTGCTTGGAGAGGAACTACAGATAGAGTAGAAAGCCTGAAGTAGGAGATTGCTGAGACCGAATGACTGTAGTTGATCACAACTATACTACAAGAAAAATTACAACAAACACAGCTCAGCTAGAGACTAACTCTGGACTCTCACGCCTAGACACAGCTCCTGGTCCACAGGTGGGCAACGCCTACCAAGACAGCTCTAGCAAAGTAGCTTGAGTCTTGGGCGTAGTTTGGCTACCTCTTCTATGTATTCAGGCCTTCAGGTAGTCACGAGCGTCCTCCTGCCAAGGTTGGCAGAATGCTGCCAGGCTTACTTGGGTCTTGAGAAGAGTGTCCGCAGAGTCTTGGCCTCAGGTGATGTATGGAACTGGTGGAGGCTGCTGTGGCTCAATACAGGCAGAAAGCTTGATGATGACTGAGTTGTTAATTGAAGAATGCCAGGCTGGCCACCTTTTATAGCAGGCTGTTGGCAAGTTGACAGCTGTCCAGGCTGATGGAAGCTTTCGGCTGCACGTGGGAAGATTCCTAACCTAGGAATCTTCCTATACGCAATAGCCCCTCCAGTTGCACCTACTGCTGAGTTGATCCATGGCTGAGTTGATGCAGAGCGGTCCCCGCTTCTGGCTTTGCACGTTGCTGATGACTCGTGCATGCTTGCTCTGATGCAGTGCTTTGCCGTACATGCATGCGTTGATGCCGAGCGATCTCCACTCTGGGCCTTGCATGCTGTTGTTGAGTCGCGCTGATGCAATAGCCGATGCAGGGCGGTCCACACTGCCCAGTCAGGTGTAGCCCTACCCTAACTGGACCTAGTCCAGAACCCAGCAATGGGTAGTCGCATTGTACATCTACTGACTAGTTTGAGTCAGCAGGCATGCATAGCCCACAATATTTAAGACCAAGAGTCTCTGGACATAGCATCAGCAATCCTGGCGGAATGTAAAGACTTGACTGGTCTGAAAGCCAACGCAGCAAAAACTTTCATACTTCCGGCAGGTCCTGAAACAGCACCCCTAAATTGCATGGATTATCACCTCACCACCCAACCCCAACGCGTCCTAGGCCTGAACATAGACCAGGATATGCTATCACCCACAATGTGGGAAAATATCAAGGACAAAATACAGGAATCTATAGAGATATGGCGGAAATTCCACCTCCCCATACTCACACGCATCATAATCATCAACTCGTACCTAACACCAATATACCTTTATAGATCAGACGTCTGCCGCCCCCCCCAAGACACCCTCAAACAGATGAACACTGCCTTCTTTAATTTCCTATCCGGGACCAAGAAAGACGGGAAATTACGGTTTGTAAACAAAAACTTGGCAATCACGCCCCAATCAGAAGGAGGTCTGGGCATGCTGTGCCCCCAAACCCTTATCCAAGCACAAAGTGCTCAACGAGTATACAAATTCCTGACAAAAACCAAGGAGATCTGGAAGACTGTGACATGCCTCTCTGATAGTTTCAAAAAACTTGGACATTTTTTTCTTGTCCCATCCATCTATCCTCCGCAACAAGAAAGTTCAAAAGTCAGAATGGTTTACAAACCTCAAGAATTTCATCGAGACCAATCCCCAAATCTTACCCCCCTCCATGGTCCGACAAGAATTGCTCGAAGAGTACCTAGCCTTCAACCGTTTCTTAACCAAAAGAAACAACACCCCCTTCGGAGTTGATCAAAGAGAGTTTTTTCTCTTTGAACGAGAGATCCAAATCAAACACCTCTTCCCTGAAGTGGCTAAATCTCTCACAAGGAACTTCACACCACTGGATGAGCAAACCCTCACTCAAGAGGAACTAAATACACTACAACGAATAAAACTACAACTCCCGCAACAATGGGTCTCCATTCTAACAGGTTCCACCCGCGATGACTCCGACGCTTTTGAGTACTGGTGCATCACGAGCTACACGGATAAGCCTCCACAATTCCTGTACCGTGTAACCAGGATAGACGATGAATACACCACCAAGACCGTCCATGTCCGAGAAGATCTCTCAATAGAGGAAACTGACAAGAATCCTCTGATTATCCACGACATCAGCTGTTTAACCCCTGTCCACACTGACGGAAAAACTTTCGTCGGATATGCAAATGACACCCTCCTCCCTTCTTGGAGACTAGGCGGCCAAACCCCCAGACTGATGAATCTCTACAAAACCCTACTTCAGAAACGCATAAAATCGCTAGAATATGCAGATAAATGGGAAGCAAACATAGATACACAAGTGCCGCCGGGAGCAGTAACCAAAATAATCCGATCCGATTTACTTCCGCCACGTCAAAAAGATGAATTACTCAAAATTGTCATCCGGAGTATCCAAGTCCAACATCTCACTCAGCCGTGCGCTGGCAAGCGAAAGCAATCGGGGTGCGCAGGTCACAACGGCCAAAGCCTTGCCTTTGCCATGCAGCTCCATCGTCAGAGTCTCCAAGTTCTGTTTCATCGTGTCCAGAGAGGAGCTGAGGACTTCCGGTGCCCTTGCCACCATGTCCTCCGCATGAGAGCGCCCAAACGTGGTCTCCAGAAACTCCCACTTTGGCCTCAGCGCTGTTTCCACGTTTGATCCAAGGAAGAGGTGCAACAGCTTGGCCCGAGGAGCAGGAATGCCAAACGATCGGATGTTCTCGAGCGCAGCTGCGATCACCCCTCCTGGTTCTGTCAGATAGCCGCAGAGGTACACTGACTTGGCCATTCCAACAATCTGCTTTTGGGAAAATCCAAACAACCGCAGCATGCCGATGTTGCGCAGAACAACGGCCTTGTCTGCCATTGACAGAAAATCCTCACTCCCATCAGTGCTGGCGGGTCCAGGGCCAGCACCTTCAACCTCTGTGTCTTGCAACACCTCAACTTCTCCTAACGACAAATCACCCTCCTCTTCTGACACCATCCCCTTCTTCTCCAAATCTGAGCCACCCTTCATCTTCCTTGCCTTCATTGTCCCCTCCTTCGTCCCCTCCATCCTCCCTTTTTTCCTCCCCTCCTTCCTAGACCTGATAGTCTTCTCGATAGTCTTAAGCACAACCTTGTCTTCCTTTGAGGGCACTAACATCTCAACATGGGGAGCCGAACCAGTGCACCATTCGTTCTCTCCAACCGAAGACCCAACCACATCTGCTGCTGAATCCCATTTCTCTGCACCCCCAACACCTTCCAAACGTCCCGCACTCGCACTTGACATAAACTCGTCACTTTCCGTCGTATCAGCCTCTTCTTCCCCTTGACCGTTGCCACCGCTCCGTCGTTCCTTGTCATCCGCACCTTGCTCGTTCTCCACTTCAACATCACGATACACACCTCCCACGAACGACCGCTTACCCTCTGCCCAACGATCCACGGAAGCTGCATGGAAGTTTCGTCCAGAACACAGGTCATGTCTCCAGCCAGCAGAAACAGAATTTCCTAGTTGCTTCCAAATGAGGGGTGGGACACCACTTCCATGGGCTGCTGGCATGGCAGAGCATGCTGCTGGAGAAGCAGAGCTTGCAGGAGGCACAGCAGGGACCTCTGGCAAAGGAGATTCTGCTGGCGCAACAAAGCCTGTTGCTGGCACAGCAGAGCCTGCTGCGCCATTGCAGGAGGTGCTGCTCCCAAACTCCTGCTCAACAGATCTGTAAGATGGAGGGCCACGACAAGACACCAGAGGCCCACCACTTCTTCCCGCCGCTGCAACAGCTCCATGCCATGAGGACCAAGCCAAAACATCACAACCTGACGCGGCAGTCTGAAACTTCAACCCTGTAGCATTGTAAAATTTCAATGCTGCGGCATTTTGAGAAACAGAGCGTCTCAGGACACACCCGAGTCTGTACACCAGTCTAGCCATTGGCAATGCGCCTATGCCTACCACCAACAGTAGGTCCCAGACTCTGAAGCAAAGGTGTGTGGTGACAGCGGGAACAAGCTCGTGTGCGGCAGAGCTTCATCCAACGGCGATGGTGACAGAGGTGCACTCAAACATAAACACCTGCTACGCCTTAGGGTGCGCTTTCACATTCGGGGATGCCTCACTTGAACTTTTTGCCAGCCGTACGAGCGCTGCCGGATGCAGAGCATCACCTCTGCACCTCCGCATACCTGTGCTGCTGCTGTTCCCCCCCCCCCCCCCGCCCCCCTCCCCGCTCTACCTACTGTCGTCACTACTGCAGCTGATCCCGCCACAGCTGCTGCTGCCGGCACTGCAGCCGCAGAAGGTTCTGCTGCACCTACTGCCGCCGCCACCACCGCCACCGACACCGCCGCCGCCGCCGCTGCTGCTGCTGTTGCTATCGCCAGTCCTGGACCTGCCGCGGCTGCTTCTGCCTGATGTCCTTGCCGATCCCGCCGATCCCGCTGCCACCAATGCTGCTGCAGCTGTGCTTCTTTTTGTAGTTCAATAGTACCCAGCTGCTCGGAGATTTCGATATTAAGTATTTTTGCCCTAGTTGAACTTCATCGAATTAGACTTGCACGTCGAATTCAAAAGACCATGAAAAAAATTTTGAAACTCATATGTCGAATTCAAGAGACCAGCCGTGAAATTTATTCTCAGCTTCTCGGGGTTCCTGTTCTGCCTTGTATGGTGCTCGTAATACCTGCACACAACAAGAAAATTAGCTAGCGAAGAAAATCAATGAGTTCAAGTTTCGATTTCTGTGTTTCGAAGTTCGGATTGTCAAACATGCAAATGAGCATAAAAAGCATTGTTTAGCATGCGACAGTATCTATCGCACTGGACTGCAAAGATCGTGGAGGTCGGCGCGCACTTGACCGCAGAGATTCTGGCCAGAATCTTTGCGGTCCAGTGCGCGCTCATGCCATTGGCCAGAATTCTGACATGCCGCAACAGATTTTGGCCACTGTCACGAGGTCGGCGCGCTCACCAACAGAATGACGACGTCGAAATCACAGTTCACTAAAAATACGAACTAGTCCTGACGTCGAAATTAAAGGACAACCGAGCCACTGCTGGTCGAATTTAACGGAACACCAAACATATTAAACCCTGGTCGAAATCAAGGAACATTTAATTCTTAAAAACATGGACATCAAATTCAATGAGCAGTAGGGTAACCCTTTGTTTTCTTACTTTTGTGTGTTTGTGCCGCAAGAAAATCGTGATTGGTGGATCGGTCATTTTTCTGACGTATCCACCAATCAGGGTGCACGAATTTGTAGGACTATATGCCCCCCCATGTCCGCGGACGCACTGCCAGGGTCGACCCAATACAAAAAAATCACGGACATCGACCTAGATGTCCGGACAGATCCCGGATAGGAAGGAATCACCAGTCCGACGACAAAGCAACAGGGTAAGGACTGTACGTTGGATTGGGTCCAACCTTGGCCTCGCCCTGACATGCTTCACGGAACTGGTCGTCATGATAAACTCTTGTGACTCGTGCACCCGGCTTCAAACAGGGTCAAAATGCAATTGAAAGAAAAGCAAATTCAACCACCGTCATAGAAGAAGGTAAATAGATTATATTCTGCTTATAATTACGCCATATTAATTTTCATAACAAAATGAAACATTCAAAACTCATCCAAATTTGTCAACGGTTTTTTTTGTGAAGTTCATCACAAATATGTGAAACTAGAATGTTAACGATAGAAGAGAAAATTAACATCATTAAAATAAATTAATCATGAGATACAACAAAATTCATGAAAGAAAAATCGAGAAGAAATACCTTTTGAGGTTCTTCTTCAATATGTTGGTGAGTTGTTATACATAAAGCTGTATCGTCAAGCGCATTTGTTCAATTTTCGGTTGTTTTTTTTATAGATATTACATCCACACAAGTTGGAATAAATCCAGCATATCGTAATGGCTGGCATATTCGCTCCAAATTATTATTTGTTTTCTCCCATGCGTTCCATAATAAATTCTTTTCTGCATGGGCAAGTTCGTCATGAGATTACCTGGAACATAACATGTATTTTTCCACACTGTTCCTAATTAAATGCCCATAACAAAATTATCTCTTGCATTCTTACGGAATCATGTTCATGTGCTATTTTCGTTCAGTCACAACTGTGGCAGGATGATTTGTGGAGTGGAAATACGGACATGAGGGCAGTCTCGGCAGCTTACGCAGTTGGAGGTCACTGGCACATCCGCCGGCCGAGCCCATCTGCATCAGCTGCGAGTCCGCTCGGCCGTTCGATGCGCGCATGACGCGTTCCCGCGTGTTCACTGTGTGCTCATCCGAGAGCACGCGGTGAACACTGCCCGTGGATTCGAACAGTGGGCGAATGTAATTGTTTTTAAACACCCTAAGGTACACAATTGTAGCGGGATGGCCGGTTTGGCCCTCCCTCCTCGCTGAAGCGAGGGGTGGTTGCGCACCACCCCTCGCGTCAGCGAGGGCTGGCCGTCGGCCAGCTCGCTGCCGGCCGGCTGGACGGCCGGCGGCCGACCAAGCGACCGGCCGGCCACCGGCCGGCCAGCCGCCAGCCGTCGATCGCAGCCTCAGCCGGATCGGCGGCTGAGGGGCCACGAGGGCCTCGAGGGCGAGGCCTCGTGGCCTCGTGCCCTCGCCCCCCCTTGCCCTCCTTGCAAACGAGCAAGAGAGGACGAGGGATAGGGGGAGCGAGGGTGAGGACAAAATAGCTGGCGCGAAATCGCCAGCGTGCCTCGCACGTGACGATTTCGCGCCAAAACGACAAAACGTAAATCGAAGTTCGTTTACGACGAACTTCGACATAAAATAAACGGAATAAATCGTGCGAACACATGAGTTCGAGGTAAAAACCCCCGGTTTGGGTCTTAAAACCAGGGGTTTGGTTAAAAACGGAAATGGGCCTCCGGAGACTCGAAATATTCGAGTCTCCCTGCTCTGGGTCGTTGATGACGATTGCCCCTCAGTCCTACGAAGGGGGTAAACCCCTGACGCGGACTGAGAACGCCATTCTGCGAACTCCGACGACGACTTCAGAGCAGGAGCTGGAGACTCCACCCGTTACAGTGGTTCTCAGAGCCAGACGACCCTCGCGACCAAGGGTTCGACGGAAATGGCGGCTACGACATAGATAAAACGCCGCCGGTAGCTGCAAGCAGCAGCAGAAACGCCAGAAGGGACTACGGCATCTACACTTCACGGATTGAAGCGCCGTAAAGTGCGTTAGAGAGCTTGAAAAAAACTCTAAATGGTGGAGACTCTTTCTTCCAGCCTCTCCTCACTTCCAGAGGGCTAGGAAGATTTTTGTGGGACGGGGTGGGGAGTCCCCACCCTAAAAAACCACAAAATCCTCTCCATTTTCAAGGCTCCTTCAAAACCCCTTCATCCAAAAATTGGGACAGCGACCCTCTCCAAGCTTAGGGACTCTCATGGCCTGAGAGCATCCTAAAAAGAAGGAGGGCGACACCTTGGGTACTTTTGGCGGCTCCCCCAATGCCATCGGCTCAAGGAGGACGCCGCCAAGGGACGCGAGACGTGACAAGAAGACGCAACAAGAGACCAAGGAAGACCAGAAGACAAGAAGACAAGAAGACAAGAAGACAAGAAGACAAGAAGAAAAGTAGTCTTTTTGTTCTTGACCGTGTAC
This sequence comes from Penium margaritaceum, assembly GCA_023375785.1. Lineage (NCBI taxonomy): Eukaryota > Viridiplantae > Streptophyta > Zygnematophyceae > Desmidiales > Peniaceae > Penium > Penium margaritaceum. Next base: position 38,767 of record SZWC01017979.1, on the reverse strand, counting down.
TTGCTTGTCTTCTTGCTCTTTGTCTTAGTTTTGTGAGCGGTAATCACACTTCTTGTTACTCCCTTGTATTGTGATTTTCTGTTTTCCTAAATCCTAGTTGCTACCAAGTGCTGTGAGTCACGGCCTAGGAGGACTAGTTTCTAAACCCACAACCTTGTGCCGACGTGGCGGCCTAGGAAAATAGAAATTTAAATTGAAATTGCCTCACCGATCGTGAGAGCAACATCTTAGGAGGCGATTCCTCCTCGTTGTGGGGTGATCCTCACAACGACCTTCACGTGCTAGTTGTACGAGCGACGAGATGGCAAGTGCCGGACCGTCTAAGGCCAACAAGGAAAAGGTGGTGACGTTCTCACCACACGTCCTTGGCGGACTCCAAGTTTTGGGAGCCGCCGCCACGAGCACGGTTGCCAACCCAAAGGCAGCCGTACCCCCTAAGGCAATTGTGCCGCCTAAGGCAACCGTACCGCCGAAGGCAACCGCACCGCCTAAGGCAACCGACGCCAACCTCGGCGACACCAAGAAGCGTGCGGAGGCCGCAAAGGTGCTCGACGAGCACGTCGACGCGCACATGGGCGATCCCCATGCGACGGACGACGCGATGGAGGAGGATCTTCCGGAGGAGGACCCCGACGAAGAGCACGACGCCGACGATGGCGAAGGCGATGAGGATCGCGACCATCGCCATCGTCGTGCGGCGAACTCGAGCCGATTACTCGAGAAGGAAAAGGCACCCGCCGTATCGCCTGAAGCTGCCGACGGCAGCGAGACTGCTGAGAGCAACAAGGGTGCTGAAAGTAGTCACACGAGAAGTTCCCGCGAGAACGAGCCGGACGACGACGCCGCAAAGGCAATTCGCGATGGCCGTCGTAAGCTTTCGGAGTTTACTGCCGAGGCGGCAGGCCGACTGAAGATCACCACCGACGGTGGAGATACGGCACCACTCGGAGGAATGGGGGTGGACCCGCCTTCCTACGATGTGGCCGCGATGGGGCAGGGCAGCGCCCACTCGAGCGTCGTCGCCGACAATAGTCTCCTCAGAAAGGTGGGACTCCTTAGAGGATTGTACGCGAACCGTACCCTCTTACGGTGGGTAAGGGTGCACGGTCAACGCGAGGCCCTGGAGGCTATCGCCGATGCTCTGATGACATCAGAGCTCAATTTCGCGTTCACCAACCTGCTAGCCCACGTCGGGCAGAGCATCACGGACCTTCACCGTGATCGCCAGCTGCAGCGCCTGGCCGCCCATGAGGCAAGCCGCCGATGCAACGACCTCGACAAGGCGTTGCAGAGCGTGACCCAGGTGCGGATGCAGCAGCAAGCGCAGCGTGCCGCAGCTGCGGATGCCACTGCCGGTAGCAGCGACGACTTGCCTACCTCGACGACTTCGGGGTCGGTCATGAACACGTCCTTCCTCCACAGTGTGGAGATCTTCCGGAAGGACGTCAAGCTGACCGACTGGCGTAACCGCATGGAGCACGTTCTACGTGTCCATAAGGCTCCACTCAGCCAGTGGGGCGACCTTGCCACGACGCAGCTTGAAGACAAACTCTTCAAGTACGTGGTCAAGGAGTGGACTGCGCAGCAGCCGCACCTCGAGTGGCAGCCCATGCCATGGGAGGCTTTTTGCGCGATCATGCGCAAGAAGTGCACCCAATGCGGTGCAACGCGCCTTCCACAAGATCAAGGACTTTAGGCAGCTGGGCAGCTTGCTCGAATCCTACTTGAGTGAGTTCACCGCACTCGTGGAGGAAGCCGAAAGCTTCACCGAGGGTGATGGGACTCAGACGTTCAAGTACCCGGAGTGCATGCTGCTAGAGTACTTGCGTGATGGTCTCACCAGCGAAAAGCTGAAGGACAAGACCACCACGACAGCCACTGGCCAAGCTTGGACAAGCTGGAGGGCGTTGCACGACTACATGAGCGAAGTGTATTCGGTGAACCCGAAAGACTACTCTGATGCACGGCCGAATGCGCGTGCACAGCAAGGTCGCGACATGCGCGTGGACGCTGCAGGGGCTGGTGGGTCAGCTGGACAGCGAGGCGGGACCAAGGGCAAGCAGCCTACAAATCCTCTAGCCAAGAAGGCTGGTGGACACAAGGGTCCCAACAACAAGCGCAGCCGCGAGAATGATGAGCTGCAGGCGGCGCGTGAGCGTCGCAACGCAGCCTTCCGCGAAGGGCTCTGCCACAACTGCATGCAGCCGGGCCACTTTAGGGCTCAGTGCCCTGAGGCTGCTGGTGGTGGACAAGAGGTCGCGACGCTAGCTGCAGCAGCAGCACCTCGTGGGGATGGTACAGCAGGAGGCCGCGGACAAGGGCGTGGACAGGGTTGCGGTCGCGGCAATGGGCCCGGCCGTGGTAACGGACAGGGCCGTGGGGCGGGTTTTCCCCACCCCTGAGTGACGTCAGTGGGGACCACTCAGGGGTAAAACTGGATCACGAGTGCGAGTTCATGTTTTCAGACGAGGATGTTAAACAATTTGAGTTTTTGACGAGTTCAAATTTCTCTGTTGTTTTCTCCCCTCTCATTGAACCTCATTCTGCACTTGCTGATCGACATTGCCCACTAAATCTTGCATCACCAGATGAGATGCATGACCAAACCTGCTTAGTGGTGGCAACACCAACCACTGTGGAAGAGTTGTGTAACACAGTGATTGAAAAAAACGCCCTCAAAGCAATGATTTCAGTCACATTCGCAGTACCTTTAGGCGACGATTTCGAACCAGTCAAATTTAAAGACTGCAAGGTGCTAGCCGAATTCACATGTGCCAACAAGATGTGGAATCGAGTGGGTGAATCATGGAAGTTGCGACGCCCGTCGTACAGATTCCGTGTTTATCACAAACTCGGCTTACCGTCGTCGAGTCTGTTCACTCGGAAGAGTGGAGGCAACATGACGATGCAGTTCAAAGGACACCTAGCTGGTGCTCCCGTGAACGTACGTGCTGACACTAGAGGGGACGACTCTTTTGTTAGCCTTGGCTTTACCCGACAGGTTGGCCTGATGTACGAGCCATCCACTGGCGCAGTTGTTGTCGGTGACAACCGTACGGTACCCGTGATCGGTACTTGTAAAGCGAAAATTTGTATTCAAGGGTACACACAGAGTGTCAAGTTGAAGGTACTCAACCTTCTTGACCCGTTCGACGTGGTGCTAGGCGATCCCTGGCTCCGTCACAACAAGGCTCTAATGTGCTTTGAATCAAAGCGTTTGATCCTCTGAAAAGGACAACGCCGCTTTACGTTGATTCCGAGTACGGAATTATCACCGACCCGACTCAAAGTCCATGCCAGCTTGTCTGCAATGCAGGTCAAGAGACGTATTCGACAAGGTTGTTGATACTTCCTGGCTCAGCTGCTGAAAGTGGAGGACGACGTGACGGAAGACACACCACAAGAGATCAGATCTCTATTGGCAGAGTTCTCGGATGTATTCCAAGACCCATCGGCTGGGCTTCCACCAGAAAGACACATGGGCCACACGATTCCGCTGCAACCGGAGGCGACTCCTTCGTTCAGACCCATGTATCGCCTTAGTCCAGCAGAAAGGCGAGAGGCCGAACGCCAAATCAAAGAGTACCTTGAAAAATGGTGGATCGAGCCCAATAGCTCGCCGTACGGTGCGCCGATCCTTTTTGTGAACAAAAGGGACGGTGGTTTACGCATGTGCGTGGATTACCGGGCGTTGCACAAGCTGACATTGAGAAATCGATTCCCCTTACCGTGGATTGAGGACCGTTTTGACCAACTCCAAGGCGCAAAAGTATTATCGTCCTTGGATTTGTCTCAAGGGTACCATCAACTCCGCATCACGAAAGATGATGTGCCCAAAACCGCGTTTCGAACGCACATGGGACACTATCAGTTCCGAGTGTTATGCTTCGGGCTTACAAATGCCCCGGCAACCTTCCAAGGAGAAATGAACCGAACGTTCACCAAGCAACTCGGACAGTTTGTCTTGGTTTACCTGGATGACATCCTAGTTTTCTCCAAATCAATGAAAGAGTACATAGAACATCTGCGCGAAGTTCTCATAATCCTTCAGGAACAGAAGTTCTATGCGAAAGTGAACAAGTGCAATTTTGCACAAGATGAGCTCGAATACCTTGGACACATCGTCGGCAAGGACGGCATCCGTGTCGACCCACGAAAAGTCCAAGCCGTTGTGGACTGGCCACGCCCCAAAAATGTTGGGCAGATTTGGTCTTTCCTCGGCCTTGCAAACTACTTTCGACAGTTTATGCAAGGGTATTCAACCCTGGTAGAACCGCTAACCAGACTCACACGAAAATTCCTAGAACACCTCGATTGGGACGAATTCCTAGCACCGACAGATTTTGCGGTGAACACCTCGGTGAACGAGTCCACACAGTTCACACCATTCGTGTTGAACAGTGGTCGGCATCCAGTGGTACCCTCTTCATTGGTGAAGAGTGGGAGTACAGGAGGGTAGGTTCCTTCCGCTCAAGCCTTTGCCGAGCGCATCGACTCCTTGTTACAGGAGGCGAAGGGTCACCTTCAAGTAGCTCGGCAGCGACAAAAGGCATATACCGACAAAGGTCGCCGGGAGGTCTCATTTGACATCAGTGACAAAGTGCTGCTTAGCACTAAAAACCTTCGGCTTAAGTCGCCAGGGGCAAGAAAACTTCTACCGAAGTGGATTGGGCCGTTTCCCATTGTGGCACGCATCGGGCCAGTGGCATACCGATTGCTACTTCCGCCTAGTATGAAGATACATGACGTATTTCATGTGAGCCTGCTGGCTCCATACACGGTAGAAGGAACCGTTCAGCCACCGCCAGCAGTCCTGGTTGCCGACGGCCAATACGAGGTCCTTCGCCTACTCCAGCACCGAGAGCGTACTCTTTGGTCGCGCGTTGTCAGGGAGTTGTGGACCTGAACATAATTCATGGGAGCCCGAATCTCGGTTGCCCACAGGGGTGGTCAACGAGTACTGGAGCGAGCTTGCAGCTCACACAGATCGACGCGTGGCAGGAGGTACCACCTAAACGCAGAAAAAGTGAACAACATTCCCACAGGGCTGCATTCATGGACAGCGACCATAGGAGGTTGGGGACACCCAACATGGTTGTCGCGCGGATGCTCCAGCCTAAAGGGGGGAGGCCGCTAGCCTCCCCCCTGACCTACAAGCTGCAGCTTAGGTCCAAGTACCATGCACGTGTTCATGTTTAGCTGGTGATTGAAATTATTAATTTTCTTTCACAATGTTGATGACTCACTAACTAACAATCCTACTTGTTGTTCATGAACCGGGACGGTTCATAATAAGTGGGGAGGAATGTAGCGGGAGGGCCGGTTCGGCCCTCCCTCCTCGCTGAAGCGAGGGCTGGTTGCGCACCACCCCTCGCGTCAGCGAGGGCTGGCCGGCGGCCAGCAATTCGCTGGCCGTCGGCCAGCTCGCTGTCGGCCGGTTGGACGGCCGGCGGCCGGCCAAGCGATCGGCCGGCCACCGGCCGGCCGCCAGCCGCCGATCGCGGTCTCAGCCCGATCGGCGGCTGAGGGGCCACGAGGGCCTCGAGGGCGAGGCCTCGTGGCCTCGTGCCCTCGCCCCCCCTCGCCCTCCTTGCAAACGAGCAAGAGAGGACGAGGGATAGGGGGAGCGAGGGTGAGGACGAAATAGCTGGCGCGAAATCGCCANGGCCGGCCACCGGCCGGCCGCCAGCCGCCGATCGCGGTCTCAGCCCGATCGGCGGCTGAGGGGCCACGAGGGCCTCGAGGGCGAGGCCTCGTGGCCTCGTGCCCTCGCCCCCCCTCGCCCTCCTTGCAAACGAGCAAGAGAGGACGAGGGATAGGGGGAGCGAGGGTGAGGACGAAATAGCTGGCGCGAAATCGCCAGCGTGCCTCGCACGCGACAATTTCACGCCAAAAACGACAAAACGTAAATCGAAGTTCGTTTACGACAAACTTCGACATAAAATAAATGGAATAACTCGTGCGAACACACGAGTTCGAGGTAAAAACCCCCGGTTTGGGTCCCAAAACCAGGGGCTTGTTAGAAACGGAAATGGGCCTCCGGAGACTCGAAATATTCGAGTCTCCCTGCTCTGGGTCGTTGATGACGATTTCCCCTCAGTCCTGCGAAGGGGGTAAACCCCTGACACGGACTGAGAACGCCATTCTGCGAACTCCGACGAAGACTTCAGAGCAGGAGCTGGAGACTCGACCCGTCACAACAATGAACGGTTCCCCAAAAGATCCAAAAGGGGCCCAAAATAGGAGAATACAACAATCTGTAAATTCGTTTTAAGAAAGGGAGCGAATATGCCAGTTAGTACGGTAGCTTGAGGTAATTTAGGAAAAGTTCACCCAAACCATACACAATGTTTAAGAGCATGCATGGACAAACAAAAAAAAGTTTGAACGAATGCGGGTGACAGTTTGGCAATCCATTTACAACCAGATTTTGATTCCACGGACGAGGTCAAGTCTCATGGAAAACCTTCCATTATGTGGTCCGCGGGCAATTATTATCGTCTGAAGAGGTGCTAACATGAATACTTTTGCTCGGTTACTATGTAACCCTATGCACGCTTTGCGTGCAACACCTGCCTCTTGGTTTTTTTGGGTTACATAGTAACCTATTGCAATCGGTTCGTGGCCAAAAGATGCTTCAAGAAAATCGTGATTGGCGGATTGGTCATTTTCCTGACACATCCACCAATCAGGGTGCAAGAATCAGTCGGACTGTATGCCCCCCCACGTCCGCGGACGCATATGCAGGGTCGGCCCAGTAAAAAAAAAATCACGGACACCAACCTAAATTTCCGGACAGACCCCGGATAGTACGGAATGACCAGTCCGACGCCAAGACAAAACGGTAAGGACTGTACGTTGGGTTGGCTACAACTCCTCCAGTCCATGGCGAGCAGAATTTAATATTTTCCCCCCCTCTATGTCGCTCCTCCTTGGCCTCGCTCTGTCCTGTTTCACGGAACTGGTCGTCATGCTAAACTCTTTAGACTCGTGAACCCGCTTCAAACAGGGTCAAAATGCAATGGAAAGAAAAGAAATTCTGCCACCGTCATACAAGAATGTAAATAAATTAATTATGCCAATAATTTCGTCATGTAATTTTTAATAAAATGAGGAAACATTCAAAATTCATCCAAATTTGTCAAAGATCATGTTTTATTTTGTGAAGTTCATAATAGACGGGTGAAACTAGCATGTTCACAATAAAATAACAAATTAATCTCATTTAAATAAATTAATCATCAGATAAAACCATATTCATAGGGAAAAAAAGAGAAGAAATGCCTTTTGAAGTTCTTCTTCAATATGTTGGTGAACTGTTATACATAATACTATACAGTCAAGCGCATTTGTTCAAATTTTGGTTTTTTTTTTGATTTTACATCCACACAAGCTGAAAAAATCTAGCATAGCTTGAAGTAATTTAGGAGGACTTCGCCCAAACCATACACACTGTTTAAGAGCACACATGGGCGAACAAAAAATATATTTTGCACGAATGCGGGTGAACGTTTGCAAGTCCATTTACAACCATTTTTGGTTTCCATGGATGAGGTAAAGTCTCATGGCAAACCTTCCATTATGTGGTCCAGATTGCGGGCAATTATTTAGCCTCTTAAGAGATACCAATTCAAATACTTTTGCTCGGTTACTATGTAATTCTATGCACGCTTTGCGTGCAACACCTGCCTCTTGTTTTTTTTTTTTAGGTCGAAATCGACCTCGTCTGGTGGTAACCCCATCGGCACCTTTCGGTGGGGACTTACGGCGCCGCCGCGTCCCATACGACATCAAGAGTCGTACCCGGGTAGGTTCCCAGAGGGCTCTGCCTCAGGGATATGTAGGATTTGAACCCACTAACCCACCATCGAAGGCAAATTTCAAACGAACGGTCATAACCGTGGTTTAGGGGGTTCCCGAGTGAACCCACTAACCCACCATGAGCTGCATCGGCGGCAGCTGAAGCACAGCTGCAGCTGCATGCTGTAGCTGTGCTTCAGCTGCCGCCGATGCAGCTCATGCCTGCGCTTTCCAGGTTGCAAACCTTCCTTTTAGGGTTACATAGTAACCCTATTACAATCGCTTCGCGTGCCAAACAACGCTGAAGAAAATCGTGATTGGTGGATCGGTCATTTTCCTGACATATCCACCAATTAGGGTGCGAGAAATTGTCGGACTGTATGCCCCGCCACGTCCGCGGACGCACAGCTCGGGGTCAGCCCACAGGAAAAAAATCACGGACAACGACCTAAATGTCCGGACAGACCCCGGATAGTACGGAATGACCAGTCCGACGCCAAGACAAAAGGGTAAGGACTGTGCATTGGGTTGGGTCCAGCCCCTCGAGTCCACTGGCGAGCATAATTTAATGTTGTTTTTCCCCCTCTATGTGGCTCCTCCTCGGCCTCGCCCTGTCCTGTTTCACGGAACTGGTCGTCATGGAAAACTCTTTAGACTCGTGAACCCGGCTTCAAACGGTGTTAACATGCAAATGAAAGAAAAGAAATTCATCCAAAGTTATAGAAGAAGGTAGATAAACTTAATTCTACCTATAATTACGTCATCTTATTTCTATAACATAAGTAAACATTCAAAATTCATTCAAATTTGTCGAAGATCATTTTTTTGTGAAGTTCATAGAAGACGTGTGAAACTAGCATGTTCACAATAAAAGAACATATTCATCTCATATAAATGAATTCATCATCAGATAGACATAAAAAAAGACCGAGAAGAAATGCCTTTAGAGGTTTTTCTTCAATATGTTGGTGAATTGTTATACATAATAGTGTATCGTCAAGCGCATTCGGTCAATTTTTGGTTATGTCTTTTTTGCTTTTACATCCACACAAGCTGGAATAATTCTAACATAGCTTGAAGAAATTTAGGAAGAGTTCGCCCAAACCACACACAATGTTTAAGAGCACACATGGGCGAACAAAAAAAAATAGTTTGAACGAATGCGGGTGACAGTTTGGCAGTCCATTTACAACCAGTTTTGGCTTCCACGGACGAGGTAAAGTCTCATGGCAAACATTCCATTATGTGGTCCAGAATGCGAGCAATTGTTTAGCCTCTTAAGAGATACTAATATGAATACTTTTGCTCGGTTACTATGTAACCCTATGCACGCTTTGCGTGCAACACCTCCCTCTTGTTTTGGATTACAGAGTAACCCTATTACAATCGCTTCGCCTGCCAGACGACGCTGAAGAAAATCGTGATCGTAATCGGTCATTTTCCTGACATATCCACCAATCAGGGTGCGAGAAATTGTCGGACTGTATGCCCCTCCAAGTCCGCGGACGCACAGGTAAGGTCGGCCCACGAGAAAAACATCATGGACGTCGACCTAGATGTCCGGACAGACCCCGGATAGTACGGAATGACAAGTCCGACGCCAAGACAAAAGGGTAAGGACTGTACGTTGGGTTGGGTCCATTCCCTCGATTCCCCTGGCGAGCAGAATTTAATGTTGTTTTTTCCCCTCTATGTCGCTCCTCCTTGGCCTCGCCCGTCCTGTTTCACGGAACTGGACGTCATAGCAAACTCTTTAGACTCGTGAACCCGGCTTCAAACAAGGTCAATATGCAAATGAAAGAAAAGAAATTCAACCAAGGTCATAGAAGAAGGTAAATTAATTTGATTCTGCCTAAAATTGCGTCATCTGATTTCTTATAATATAAGGGAACATCCAAAAGGGTGAAAATACTCAGATACCCATAAAACGCAATGTGTGACTCTGATCCGCCCGGTAGCGGCAAAAAAATACTCAAAAGCCCAGTCGAAAATCATGCTCCCTCGCGGCATGCGTCGACGGGCGAGCATGAAAAAATCGTGCATGCGGACATTGCTCCCACGCGAGAATCGCGAGGGAGCGATGACCGCTTTGTTTTTTTTTTTTT
>SZWC01017978.1:24468-46593 GCA_023375785.1 Penium margaritaceum | reverse complement strand
AAGAAATAGATGTATAAAGGAAGAAGAGAGAGAGAGAGAGAGAGAGAGAGAGAGAGAGAGCTATAAAGAGAGGTAGAAGGAGGGAAATAAAGAGATGAGGAAGTGTAGAGAAAGAGAATGGGAAATACATGCTTTGGTATGGGCAAAGAGAGTAGAAAAGATGGGAAGAAAACAAGAGATCACACCATTTGCATGCACTGGTTGTAGAGTGTATGGTTTAAGTGCATGGTGTTAGAATGCAATAGTGGAGTGCACTAGAATACCAGTGTGTGTTCTCCCCACCATTGCACATATATGGGATTTCAGCCTTCCACCAAATGTTTTCCCTTCAATCATCCCTGATTTAAATTCCAAAACCAAAAGGTTTACAAAGGCTCCACCAAAAGTTATACAAAGGCTCCACCAAGAGGTATTGATGATAAAAACATCAATTCTCAAGTCTCCTCCTACCTGTAATCAGTGAATAGAAATCTCCCCAAAATGAAAGTTTGTAACCATTTGGACGGGATATTACATAGGACGAATCTTTTCAGAGGGCATGAGGTTCATTGTCTACTCCTTGTGTATCATCCAAAACATCTCTACTCCCTCCATCCCTTCTTTCTGTTTTACTTTAAATGAATAAAGGTTCTTCATTTTGGTCAACATTAATACAAATAAAACATAGCCAAGTCTCGTTTTGATTATATGCCACCAATTCTTACTGATGATCAGGTCTCTGTCAACTAGGGATTTCTACCTCAGTGATACAATATGTAGGTTTTGGACTATCTACCAATGGATTGATTCAACAATGCATTAAACTTCATGCATCATCATGAACTATTCTGGTTTTCACAACCATACGAGGAAGGTCCTCCATAGTGCCACAGGCTATGAGGAATCTCTAGATGTCATGCTTGAGGATTTTTTTAATGATTGGAAGGTTCCTTGTTGTGACATATCTTTTGTTACTAGACGTGTGGAAACATTAAAAGTAGTCTGCCGTGCTTGTGTAATGATGTAACGGCTATAGATTGGACTGAGAATCCATATTTGTGTTTACCCTGGCCAAAAAAGTTACTGCTAAAGAAGGTATGAATCCATCTTATGAGCAAAAGGGGTTAGAAACATCTTCTGTTTTGAATTTTTTTGTAGTGTTTCCTTTGACTAGTATCATGGGTCCATGGCCTTTTTGCCGCTTGATCAGCTTTTCTAACTCTTTAATTTCATGTACATCTTACCATTGTCTCAGTGTAGTGCTCCTTTGGAAGAGGTCACATGTTGAATCTGGTCAACATTGGTGTTGAAATAAGGGTACCTTTCAATACTCATCAGCAACTCCTTGACCATTTTACCATTTAAAGTGGCCCAATCAAGTAGCACACAAAGAGCAGGGTAAAAATTGGTCTCCTTTGAGAGAAGATTTTTCTTGTCACAAGGAATACTTTATGTGCTTGGGTTTCACTAACATCCTCCATCTCAAATCCTCCATCTGAAAGAACAAGTAGAAGCGATCAGAGAGAATTCATTGTGCACATCAAGTTTACGACCAAGGACTGGCTTGGGTCATTTTCTATTAATCCCTGATGCCCACTTTTGTACTGAAACGCCTATACTTTACTCTTCATCCATCACTTACGACACTCAGAGGTACCATTGCTATTGGCAGGTTTTCTTGCTCTGATTTTCCATTGCCATAGTGGATTTTGGGAAGTTTTCATGGAATTGATCCACTTACACATGCTTTTTATGCTTTTTCTGGGGTAATTTATTGTAATGTCCCTTTTGTAACATTGTGGTCTCCTACCAAGTGGTGAAAATGGTGAAATTCACACTGAACCATAAAGTACCGGATTGAGGATAAAGGATAATTCATTAGGTCACGTAATAGTGCCATCGTAATTAGTGTTGGCCGTTTTTCTATTTCCTTGTCAAACTTCTGTACAAAAATGAAATATGTGTGACATGTGTGTTGGCCTCCTTTGGGTGTTTCCCTATGTAAGCTTCATCAATACATTGAGAGGGTTCAAGGCTTTCAAACAGTTTTCATTGTGGAATATTAAGACGTTAACGCAACCTCAATGAATTCTTGAAACATTGTTTACATCTCGGTGATGGACCTAGATGGGTGACAAGAACTTGGCCAAAGCATCAAGATGGAATGTTGAATCCTAAGCCTGTTAGCTCAAGCTTCGTCTTGTATGCGAAAAAAACCATTGATGATGATCACGTGAAAGACCATGTTTTAAAGAAAGGTGCTTCTTAAATTTATGAAGAGAAACTCCCACCCATGAAGTTCAATGAATCATTGCAGAGATGAGATACTCTTGCAAAGCTTGGATCATTCACCCAAAACCACAATTGTTCACGGTCGCCAACCCTCATGCCATTCCCTGCTTTTGCCCACTGGTCAGGGGTCCATGCTCAAGCCAAGTGGTACAATGTGTGCTACACCACTTCCACCTACAAGTGTGATGACCTCTGTGCCTACATGTGGGATTTGAATACCAAAGCCTAGATATTAGTGAAGTGGTACTAACTTCTGTCAGTACCACTTCACTAGCCAGGTGAATATCTTAATGCTTTGGTGTCTCTCATCCTTGTGTTACTTTATGCTCTTTTTTTTGGTACAGGGACCAAAATCAAGCCATGCAGAGACAGTCACACTAAGCTGGTTCATGCTAGCAGTGTACAAACTTAACAGCCCTGATTTTATCGGTGGATGGCTGTCGGCAATGACTTACCCTGAGTCCAATTCTAGTTTGGTGTGCAATGATACATTGATTTCATGAACCAAAAACCTCCCTTTACCATGGGTTGTACCAAGAGCCTAATGTTCAGTGGTGGAAATCAATCATAAAATGGAAAAGAAGTAAAAAGCAGACACCTTTCTTTGCTATGGAGCACCGAGACTGGGGGGGTTTTCTTTACTCAAAGGTATGACATAACCACCAACCTCAGTTTATGGATATTGGAGGGATATGGCCTTTTATGAAGCATTTCAGAATATTCTATCCCATCCCATTGCGTTGTGGATTCTGCTTGCCCACAGGAGACTTATTTCAGTGGAACAAAATTGAGGCTGAACTATGCCAGAAGGTGTAGCTGTAACGTGGGAGAAAAAGAGGAGTCTCAAAGGTTCAAGGTTGTCTTTATGTGTGTAGCTGGTGTCAGTTTACAAAAATCTTTCTTTTGGCTGAGATTTGGTTTTTTTCATCAGTTTATTCTTTCTTCATGCATTCTGGATTACTGGAAAATTCATGTGGCTCCTCATTTCATGACAGCTCTGTACTTTATTCACTCCTCTTGCAACATGTGGAAGGTATGTGTCACACCGAGTGAAACGTGATGATTTACAGGGATGAGGTATGGAGTAGTAGAAGATCCAAGGAATTAGGCTAATAAGGTCATACGAATTTAGTAGTAAGTGTACTTTGATGACAAGTGTCTGAAGTGTCAAGCACATACATACAATGGCGGAAAGAAAAATGAGGCATACTTGGGATCTTGGATGCATGAGTCGAGCAACACAAGCAATGCTGCATTGTGAGTGGCCGCTTTGAGAAAATCCACCAAGAATTTGAGTGATTTTGAGAATGTCAAGGAATGTGTTTATAGATTCTTCCCGTCATTGAGAAGTTTATCGAACAGTATGAAGACATTGATGTTGTTTGCGATAGTTCTGTTGACCATTATGGGAAGAGTTCAGGCTTTGTGAAACCTTCTAGAATGGAATGCCGAAGGTCCGGGCAGGTTGCTTAAATGCCCTCGGCCAATCAATGCAAGTATCGTTGGGTAGACGTGTGGTGGGACATAAATGGAATGATAGAAATGTTCACACGCTAAGCTTAGAAACTTGTGTACGTCGGGGACGTACCACTTTCACCCCTTTTAGCCACAACATTGTAATGCGGTTCAAGACATAAGGTTGATACCAACAAAAATAGACTTTGATCTGATAGTCAACATTGTAGAGATTATTGTAGAGTTCCCATCTATTATGCGACACGTTATTGGCCTAATACTCGACCACATACTCCATGGCTTCTTCACGGTGGTGATGTCCTGAAATATCTTTAACGGTATACTCTGTGCACTCGTTTGCATTGATAGGAGGTTGAAGATGTATGTCACCACAGGGAACGTTCATGCTGGATTTCCAATAGAGCTTCAATCTACTGATGTGGACCACTAGATGGAAAACCATGTTTTCTGTTAGTTTTGGTTTGGTAATGACACACATGCACATCTCTTCAATCAAGAACGGCCCCAACTACTTTATCTTTTAGCTTTGTGTAGTCCTATCCTTGTAAGTAGACATTCACGCTATTGAGTAACACGGAATCACCTACATGGGACTCAGCGTCCGTATAATTCCTGTTGGCTAATTGCTTCATAGAAATTTTTCTTTCCGAGTGTTTGACTGGCTTTGTCCCAGATGCTCTAGAAGTTTTGCGGCTGGATGCCGACTGTCTGTATACTTCTATAACTTTGCAGACTTGTTGGATTTGATGGAAGTTTTCCATGAACCACTCTGATTGCTGCTGATGCCATGGAATTGTGTGCTAGACTGGCAGCCAGTAGCTTGACCTTCCATTCAGTTTTGTGTGGCTCACATACAGTTCCAAGCAGTTATTCCAGCATATGATTGGTGCGCTCAGTCTGAACATTGGTCTGGGGATGCAATGCCATTGAAGACTTGACCGACTATCTTAGCAATTCATTAGCTCTTGCAATAACATTCTGGTAGATGGCCCATCCTTGTTGTTAATGGAGGAGGAGGGGAGGCCATGTAGTAAGATGACATTGTGTTGCTATTTAGATGCCCCTTGGCCACTAGTCTCCAGACTTGGCAAGTAGTGGACGGACCAGGCATGCACTGCTCACGTGGAGCAAGTCCCCTGGGTCCGGTTCAACAGGCCAGGCATGCACTGTCCCTGTTCAAGGATAATCCCCCTGGGTTCCTGATGATGGCTGGTCAGATCGTCAATCCGACCGTATCGATAGAAGAGCAGGTGTCAAATCGTCAGATGTCCAAGTTTTGGACCTATCCAACGGTTGGATTGGAAGATGCAAGATGTGCCTTGAATCAGGGGATGACTTCTTTGATTGAGGGGATGACCTCCTTAAATCAAGGAGTGACATCGGCCGAGGCGCGCGCGCTTTGGCTTAGCCGAGGCGCGCATACTTCGGCTGCCAAAGTCACTCCTCAGTTTTTCATGCCTTGTACTTGCCATTGTCTCAACTACTCCTTCACTTGATTTCTCTTGTTTGAGCTGTGCGCTTGAGACTGAGCTTGATATGAATTGCTAATCTTGCGTTGTAATCTTGCTCGTGTGAGAGTGCTGACTTAACTTGTTGGGCTCTCACACCAAGGAAGAAGAAGGCTTAGAGGGCGGGAGCCCCTAAGACCTCGAGTGAAAGCACCAGGGTAACTAGGTCTCACCACAGGCATAGTTAACTTCTTGGGGGTGATCGTGATCCTTGGGTGAAACTCCCTTGGATGGTCGGCAGTTGACATTATGTCGGCGCTGTTTTCTAGACCAGAGCCTCAGGCCACGTGACTCAGGAATGACACATTGTTCGAGAACAGCCATGCTATCCTCTCAACGGTGACTATGCTTATCGTTATGATGAGGTATGATATCTTTGAGAACCGGTCGACCACGACAAGGATTACATCAAACACCTCTGGTGTGACGGGCAAACCAATCATGAAGTGCATGAAGATGTCCATCCATGATTCCTTGGATAGTGGTAGTACATGAAGCAAACCTGGGGGTTTCAATCATCTCAACTAATGGCGTTGGCATATTCATAGGTTTTACAGTGGTCTGTACTATCACTTTGTATCTTGTCCCACTACTAGTACTTAAAGAGTGTTTTAGAGTGTTGTCTTCACCAAAGTGTCCACCAGGACCGATTTCATGGAACTCCTCTAATTGCATCCTTTGAAGCTCTTTGCTTGGTGGTGCAACTACCTAGCAAATAAATCATCGCCACCAGTACGGACCATCAACCAAGAACTTACTTTTGTCATTCTCGTTGAACTCCTTGTAGTGTTTGGTGAACAATCTCCGCAGGTGCAGGTCTCATTCAATGAGCAACGTGCTAGTCTTGGCCATTAAGCATGATTGCTCATGGAGAGCATGAGTTGGAGAATCTGCTTGTTTTTTCAGGTCGGTGCTTGATTTCATAGTTGAATTTTGACTTAAGGACCTCCATCCATTGGGTTTGTCGACAGCTTGGATTTGGTACCGTCTTAAGATGTTTGAGTGTGTGGTGGTCGGTGTGAAAGATACATTGTTAGAATTTTAGATAATGTTGCCACGTCTTGAACACATCCACGAATTCCAGCATCTTCTTGTGCACCAAGTAGTTCAGCACTAGGCTACACAGTTTTCTTTTTATGTACGCATTCAAGTGCTCTCCGTCATAGTTATCTTGGAGGAGAACAACTCAGAGTTCTTGTTTGGATACGTTGGTGACCATGATTAAGTCCACCTTTGGATCCAAAATTTGTTAGGCTGACGCTAAGGTCAAAAATTTTCTCAAAGAGGTTAATTATTGTTGTTCTCTAACTCCCCAAATCCACCTGGTAGTTTTACGAGTGAGATCACAGAGAGGCGCTGACACCCGAGCGTATACGTATTCAAATCAAAAGTAGTAGTTGCAAAATCCCAGAAATACATGGACATCCCAAATGCTTGTTGGCATAGAAAAGTTAACTATAGCCTTCAGTTTTTTTGGGTCCATGGTGATTCATCTTCCACCAATGACATGGTGGGAAAACTTGATCGAACAGTGACCAAATTCGTACGTTGACAGTTTTTATACAAATAATCTCTTTTTCTAAGTATAGAGAGATTTCCATTTTGATCCTCCGGGGTGTAACTTCATGGTCAGATACCATCGATATACATGGCAAAAAATTCATCAAGGTTAAAAAAAAAAAAAAAAAAACACTGTTTATGGCTGCCACAAATGTTGTGGGAGTATTTGTGGGTCCAAATGGCATGACCGTGAACTCGAAGTGTCGATATCAAGTGTGGAACACCATTGTCTTGATTTCCATATCAGATATGTTTATCTAATGATAGCCTAGGTGTAGTTAAGAAGCAGTTCTTGCCCCTTGGAGTTGGTCGTTATGCTCGCAAAAGGGGTAGCTTTCTTTCTTGTTGGTTATGTAGTTTCATGCCTTGTTTTCCACAAAGGTCTTGGTCATGCCATTATTATTTCTCAATAAAAGAGTATGTGCAGTGAATGCTGATGTGGATGGCCTGATGAATCCCTGATAGAGCATCTAGTCTTGCTCTTCATTGAGTTCGTTCAACTCATGTTTGCTCATTCAAAAGGTCCCCTTGATCATCGATCTGCTGCCCAGACTGAGATCAATTTTATGATCGATGTTACATTACGTAGGTGGATCTTGAGGTATTTTGTCTAGAAAAAATCCTTCCAAATCCTTGACGAGGGATGGAAATTCCTCTGGAAGGGTTGCAAGATTTTCAGGTGTCAAGGCCGGTGAGGATGATGTTGTCGCATTCACTGATGTGATCTCCTTGGCTTCCCATGTCTCCACGTGGACTAGCCATGTGTGTGCCCTGCATCACAGGTAGCGCTTGGCCACGTCCAGTGATGCCAGGTGCGTGCGTCATTTGAGACTATTGTAACTTCCTCTTCCGCTTCCTCCTTCTTCGTAACGGCCACAACATCATGGGTTGCTTGATCAAAGGCACGCATTTTGTCTTGCCATTAATGCTGCCATAGATCATATTGTTGCTTCACTTGCGCATTTTTCCAATACAGGAAATCTTGTCCAAGGGTGATTTTGTGGTTGCTCATTATGCATGTCCTCTAGGCTAGTACATCGTGTAGATGTCCTATGTATGGTGGAAGTGGCTTGCAAATTCCACGGATTTGAATTCTTCCATCAATATTTTTCTTCCTTTAAACCTCCCTTGTTTGGCATGCACGCCTTACTTCCGAACCATTTCATTGTGTACAAAGATATGAGAAGTTCAGCCATCCAGTAGTGTCATTACTGTTTTGCAACTTTTGCAACCTCTCACCTTCACTGGTAGCAAGTTGCCAATTGGTCGTTCTCATACCGCTCCTTATACTTTGCACTCTCAGGAACCCTTGTTTGCATTGTTGTGAGCCATTCAGATGGGCGATCAGTCCATGCATAATCTTCCTACCAAAGAGGAGGTTTACCATCTACTCTTGCCCTTTGCCTTTTCCCGACTCCTCATTCTTGTTTTATACTTCCCTCCCTTTGGCCTGCTGCTGCAATTCCTAATACTCGTGTGAAATATCTACATGTTTCCCAAAACTCCAAAACAGCTGTTGATTGTGATGATCAATGATGTCAATCTCCATCAAGCTGAGGTTTTTTCCGACTACAACTTTTTGGTGCCATGACATGGATTGTGGCATGGGACTGCCAGCCATTGGGTACTTGCATCCAAGCATTGTAGTCCGCCCTGTGAATATATTCAGCTGGTGTGATAATTTACTGGAGGAAATTTTGGATGCAGAAGATCACGATGGATCTCTGGATGTTGTTGCACTTGAAGCTTTTTTTTAAATAGAAAGAAATTTCATCTGGGGTGACTTTATTGCCAGTGATGATATTATGAATGTTTTGTGCGCAATATGCCATGCAAGAAATGAAGATTGTACATTGATTCCACTGTCTCATTAACTTTTCCAAAGTAGGCAAGGATGGCACATGAATTCCATCTAGATTTCCATGATTCAATGAGTCATGGTACCTCAGATCTATCTTCTTGAGAGATATAATGTTTGTAGTCAACAACACGAGAGTGGTTGCATGAGCCATTGATTGAGCTCCACCGGTTTGTTGCTATGGTTGAATGGTGTTTGAATTGGACCACCAAATCAATGACATGCCATGTAAAAGTGAAGCCACGAGGTCAACTTTTGTCATGTTTTTGTTGACCCGAGCAGCGGTAAAAAACACCTCCAAACTGGTTAGCCACTTCCAAATCGTCAATCCCATGGATTTTGCATGATTAAATGGTTTCAGAAGCACTGGTCGTATTTGGGGTTCACTCGAGAGCTGATTGTTCATCTTGTGGAGCAACGTTTGCCGTGCACGCATTCTAAAGATCCTCCATTGCCACAGTACGTTTCTGGGGGACATGATCATTGGGTCTCACGGGTCCCGAGAGTTTCTGGTACAAGTCTTCATGGATGTGAGCTTGTCAGGCAGTGCCTCCCACCGTGCTTCATGTCATCCCGACAGAAAATGGCGGAGGCAAAGGATTTGCGAAGTCCAAGGGTTCTGTCACTGCATTGGACGTCAGAGTCATTGGAGTTGCATCATTCCCCGCAAAGACTACGGCTACTACCTTTTTTCCTTGGATGTTATCATGAGGTGCATGTTGCTGATCCTCCATCGCCAAAGCCTAAGCTGGATACTACTGCTCGTCTCCAGGTGCGCTCACTCTTATCACCGCCGTCATTGCAAACTCTGTGATGTTGTGGACATTAGAGATGCATTGAATAATTGTACAAGGTTGTCGTCTTGTAGAAACTACGTTGGCTGTCCCTCCAGTACTGTTGTTCTCTCCTGCCAAGTGTTACACCGAGTGGAACAGGGATGGCTCACGAGGATGAGGTGCAAAGCAGTAGATGATTCAAGGAATTGGGACAGTGAGATGATTTACTATTATCATTAAGTTTAATTTTGTGTCCAGTGTCGTAACTGTCAAGAGCGTACTTGGTGTCTTGAGCACTTGAGTTGAGCAATGCGAGCGACATCGTTTCATGAGTGGTTGCTTCAAGAACATCTGCCGAGAAGTCATAGGGGGTTCAAGATTATCAAGACTCGTCTTTACAAAAGCCTACCGCCGGCAAGATTTCAACAGAACAATATTGATAAACTGATACATTGTGCCATTATTTTGTCAACCATTGGGGACTTTGGTCAAACTTGTCAGAACCTTCTGGAAATGAACAGCAGAGATCAAGACAGGTGGCAAAAATCCCCTCTGCCGCTCAATAGTAAAACCTCAGGTTGGAGATGCGGTGGACCATGAACGTAATAACAAAATTTTCCAGGCGTTAAGTTAAGGGACTCGTGTATGTCCGGGATGCCAAAGTATTAGCCCCTCCTTTCCAGTGAAGTAGTGTGCTTTCCTGCTCAAAAACTTGTGATGTGATGGATGTACCTATCTCTAATGTGATTGTAGAAGTCTGTGCTAGCTTACGTAATCATTCATCGGCCACTCAAGGGATTTTTATCAAGTAATTAACACAATAATGAATCTCTCAAGATGATCATTCAGGATACATCTATCAACATACATTGGCAATAGAATTTTTTGCATATAGCCATTGCCATCCTCACAACGTAGTGTATAACTCAGTCGTCTTGTGTTACACTCAGTGGAACGCGGATGGTTCAAATGGATGAGGTGCGGAGCAGTAGACAATGCGAGGATTTCCGAAAACTGGACTTTATTAAGAAATTTATGTACTTTCATGAAAAGTGTTGAGTAAGTTGAGCACATACATATAATGGTGAGAATCACAAATAGGCATGTGTTGGATCCTCGACGCTCGAGCTGAGTGACGCATGTGCAGTCACGCCGTAAATGGCTGCTTCAAAACACTCCGGCGAGATTTCTGGGAGCTTGGAGAATTTCAAGGCGCGGTCAAAAAGGTCAAGCACTGACCAAAAGTCGACCAAGTAATATAAAAACATGGATATGGTTTGCGACACTTCTTTCAACCATTCTAGAAAGTGGTCGAAGTTTTTTTATCTTTTGAAACTGACCACGAGAGGTCGGGACAGGTGGCCAAAAATGCCCTTGACCGAGTGGCACAAAAAACATGAGGCCAACGCATGGTAAGCCATGAATGTAATGACATGAATGCCCGCTCACAGTGTTTAAGGACTACTCTATGTTAGGGACATAACACTCCCCCTCTTTTTAGCTCCAATTTCCCATGGCACTGACGGACGTAGGCCGATGACAGTGAAAGTAACCGTCGGTCAAGTGATTGACGTCTTAGAGGTTGTCGTGGGGCTCCCAGTTGTTGTGTGTGGTGCCTTAACTGTGCCTCTTGAACAGATACTCGGTCATTTTTCCATAGTATCAATGTCTGAGGATGTCTTTAATCATGTACTCCGTGTCCCCGTCCACTTAAATGGGAGGTGGAGGTGTGATGTCTCTACCAAGGAATTTCGTGCTGGAGTCTGGGTACTACTTGAGCTTGCTGATGTGGAAGACATGGTGGATCACTATGCTATCATGTAGGCAAAGGCAAGCGATGACAGTGGTTTGCATTTGATTTATCTCAAATGGTCCCAACCATCAGGGTTTGAGCGTCACAAACTCCTGTGTCCAAAGTTTGATGTTTGCTAAGCTGTGGTAAATGCAATCGCAAGTGCTAAACACATCATTGCTGTGATGTCATTCAGTCTCTCCCTTCGTAGCTTCTTGTATCTTCCCAATAGTTTGTCTGTTTCCTCCCAAATGCTGGAGAAATCCCTCTGGCGGATGTATATCGTAGTAATGTTGCTCTGGCTATGCAAGCCTACCGGTCTGGTGGGAAGTTTGCTGAAGACCACTTCAAACGGAATTTCACCCATTGCAGTGGAAGTGGCACTGTTGTATGGGAGCATGGCAGTTGGCAGTTTGGTTGTCCAATTGGTACCGTGTGGCTCGCATAAAGTATAAAGGATTTTATGATATACTTATCATTCTACTCAGGTTTTTTGTCTGTTTGAGGATGGAATGATGTCAATAGATGGATCCGACTACCATGATGAGCCATCAATTCACATAAGCAATGGCCAGTAAAACGGTCCCTGCTTCTGGTGATGGCATGTAGCAAGCCGTGCAACTTTGCGGTCTAGGAAATTTTTTCCGTCTGAATGGCGTCACATGATTTGTAAAAGGCTGCTACATCCATCTACATCTGTAACGGGTTGAATCTCTAGCTCCTGCTCTGAAGTCGTCGTCGGAGTTTGCATAATGACACTCTCAGTCCGTGTTAGTTGCTTAGCCCCTTCACATGACTGAGGGGCAATCGTGATCAATGACTCAGAGCAAGGAGACTCGAATACTTTGAGTCTCCGGAGGCCCATTTCCGTTTTTAGCCTTACCCCTAGTTTCGGGACCCAAACCGGGGGTTTTTACCTCCACTCGTACGTTTGCACAAGTTATTCCGTTATTTTATTGTCAAAGTTTGTCACAAACCAACTTCGATTAATGTTTTTGACGTTCTGGCGCAAAATGGTTGCGTGCAAGGCACGCAAGCAATTTTTCCCCAGGCCTCTCGCATCTCTCTTACCTCTCATCCCTCGTCCCCCTCCCTCGTCCTCGCTCGCTCGCTTGCCAGGAGGGTGAGCAGGTGCAAGGGAACGAGGCCACGAGGCCTTGCCCTTGAGGCCCTCACGGCCCCTCAGCCACCGATCGGGCTGAGGCCGCGATCGGCGGCTGGCGGCTGGCCAGCTGGTGGCCGGCCGCTCACTTGGCCGGCTGCCCAGCCGGCAGTTAGCGAGCTGGCCGGCGGCCAGCGAAGTGGTGGCCGCCGGCCAGCCCTCACTGTTGCAAGGGGTGGTGTGCAACTACCCCTTGCTTTAGCAAGGAGGGAGGGGCGAACCGGCCCTCCCGCTACATTCCTCCTCAATTTTTATGAACCATCCCAGTTCATGAAGAACAAGCGGGATTTCAGGCACTGAGTCATCAACATTGTAAAAGAAAGTTAAATAGTTTCAATCACCAGCTAAACATGAGCACGTGCATGGCACTTGGACCTAAGGTGTAGCTTGCCGGATAGCACGGCTAGCGACCTCCCCTCTTTAGGCTGGAGCATCTGCGCAACAACCATGTTGGGCGTCCCCAACCTCCTATGATTACAATCCATGAATTCCACCCTGCAAGAATGTTGGTTATTTTTTCCACATTTTGGTGGTGCCCCCTGACACGCGTCGATCTGTGCAAGCTGCCAGCTTGCTCCAATACTCGTTGACCACCCCTGTGGGTAACCGAGATTCGGGCTCCCATGACTTATGTTCAGGTCCACACCTAGGGGGAAGCAGCAATCGGTATGTCACTCGCCCGATGCGTGCAACTATAGGAAACGGCCCAATCCACTTCGGTACAACGTTTTGCAACCTTGGTGACTTCAGCCGAAGATTCTCAATGCTAAGCAACACTTTTTCACCGATTTCAAACAAGACCTCACGGTGACTTTTGTCGGCATATGCCTTTTTTCTTTGCCGAGCAGCTTGAAGGTGACCCTTCGCCTCCTGTAACAAGGAGTCTATGCACTCGGCAAAGGCTTGAGCAGAAGGAACCTGTCCTCTTGTACTCCCACTCTTCACCAATGAAGAGGACACCACTGGATGCCGACCGCTGTTCAACACAAACGGTGTGAACTGTGTAGACTCTTTCACTGAGTCATTCACTGCAAACTCTACCGATGCTAGGAGATTTTTATAGTCATTCATGGCAGGGTCTACGTACATGCGGAGTATTTATTCCAGTGTGTCTTCATGCACCTAGATTGTCCATCAGTTTGAGGGTGAAACGTTGTTGACATATGTGACTCGCTGCCGAAGCACTCGTGCATTTTTGCCAGAATTTACTAGCAAATTTTCGATCTCGATCGGAGATAATGTGCAACGACAAGCCATGGTACTTTACAACATCCTCAAAGAAGAGATGAATGGTATCCTCTTCATTCACATCAGTGGTTGTAGGAATGAAGTGTGTCATGTTTGTCAGAAGTTCCACAACCACGAGTATTGCATCGTGACCACGGGCCGTGTCGGGAAGACAAGTAATGAAGTCCATGTTGATGCACTCCCATGGAGTCCTAGGAATGGGAAGCTATTGGAGGAGTCCAGCAAGCTTCTTGTTACTAGCCTTATGCCAAAGACATGGGTCGCATGTCATGCAATACTTACGCACATCGACACTCCATTCTGGCCACCAATAGTGGTCCGAGAGTGCCTGTCCGGTCTTTTGAGGTCCAACATGACCTCCGACTGGCGGGTCGTGGAAGTGGGAAGTAATCTTTGCTTGAAGGTCTCCCGAGTTTGGCACAACTTGTTCTCCGTGCCAGAAGATTCCTGCGGCCTCCACCAATCCGTACGTGTCCAGATTTTGAGTGTCTTGAAAGCAAGAATCCACATAGTATCCCATCCGGATCTTGTTTACAAAACCATCGTTATGGATAATCTCTCAAGGTGGTTGCCGCAGAGTTGTAGAGGGATCTCGTATTTGTACTGTTGCTGTTGCAATGGCCATAAAACACCCACCGACCTTGTTGCTTTAATTTCCACAAGCTGTTGGCTCAGTGGATCGTCCACATTGATGCGTCTTGGCCGATATTCCTATGTGAACAAAAATCAGCTCAGGTATTTGCTCCAACGCGCCTACCGTCTTGACATGTTTGGATGCGTTTGGAAGAACACCAATGGGTCATGGCCGGTCAAGAACGTCCCACCCCCTTCAACACCCTTGAGGTAGCAACGCCACATCTTAAAAGCGTGTACTACCACAAGGAGCTCTTGATCCCCAGTTGTGTACCGCGTTTCCGCGGGGATGAGCTTCCGGCTCTCATACGCAAGTGGGTGACCATTTTGCATGAGAATGGCTCTGAGTCCTACTACCAACGCATCACATCAAACCTCTCACGCTCGTGATGAATCCGGATGAGCTAGGACAGGCACTGTGGATAGAAGCTCTCTAACTTTGAGAAAAGCGCTATCATAATCATATGTCCATTCCCAGTGCATGTCTTTTTGCGTGAGCCCGGTTAGCACTGCTACCAGGGTTGAATACCCTTGCATAAACTGTCAAAGCTAGTTTGCAAGGCCGAGGAAAGACCAAATCTGCCCAACATTTTCCAGGTGTGGCCAGTCTATGACAGCTTGGACCTTGTGTGGGTCGACACAGATATCATCCTTGCCGACAATGTGTCCAAGGTATTCGAGCTCATCTTGTGCAAACTTGCACCTGCTCATTTTTGCATTGAACTTATGTTCCCAAAGGATTCCGAGGACTTTATGTAGATATTCTATGTGGTCTTTCATTGATTTGGAGAAAACCAGGATGTTGACAAGGGAAACCAAGACAAACTGACCGAGTTGCTTGGCGAACGTTCGGTTCATTTCTCCTTGGAAGGTTGCCGGTGCATTTGTAAGCCCAAAGCATAACACTTAAAACTCATAGTGTCCCATGTGCATTCGAAACACGGTTTTGGACACATCATCTTCAGTGATGCGGATTTGATGGTACCCTTGAGACAAATCCAAGGACAAAAATACTTTTACCCCTTGGAGTTGGTAAAAAAGGTCCTCAATCCGAGGTAAGGGGAATTGATTTTTCACCGTCAGCTTGTTCTACGCCCGGTAATCCACACACATGCATAAATCACCGTCCTTTATGTTCACAAAAATGGTCGACGCACTGTAGAGCAAGCTACTTGGCTTGATCCATCCTTTTGTAAGGTATGATTTGATTTGGCATTTGGCCTCTTGCCTTCCTTTTGGACTAAGGCGTTACATAGGTCTGAACGAAGGAGTCGTCTCTAGCTGTAGTGGAATTGTGTGTCCCATGTGTCTTTCTGGTGGAAGCCCAGCCGGTGGGTCTTGGAATACATCCGAGAACTCCACCAATAGAGATTTGATCTCTTGTGGCGTGTCTTCCTTTAAGTCATCCTCCACTTTCTACAGCTGAGGCAAGAAGTATTGACAACCTTGTCGAATACGTCTCTTGACCTGCATCACAGACAAGCTGGCATGGACTTTGAGTCGGGCCACCAATAACTTCGTACTCAAAATCAACGTAAAGCGACGCTATCCTCTTCGAAGTATGAAATACTTTGTTTCAAAGCACATTAGAGCCTTGTTTTCACAGAGCCATTGATCGCCTAGCACCACATCAAACGGGTCAAGAAGGTTGAGTACCTTCAACATGACACTGTTTGTACCCTTGAATACAAATTTTTGTTTTATAAGTACGGATCGCAGGTATTGTACGGTTTTCATTGACCGCAACTACTCCATTTGATGGCTTGTACTTCAGGCCAACCTGTCGTTTAAAGCCAAGGCTAACAAAGGAGTCATCTCCTCCATTGTTAGCAAGTACGTTCACGGAAGCACCAGCTAGGTGTCATTTGAACTACATCATCATGTTGCCTCCACTCTTCCGAGTGAACAGGCTCGACGATGACAAGTCAAGTTTGTGATAAACACAAAATCTAGACGTAGACGTAGCATCTCCCATGATTCACCGACTCGAGTCTACGTCTTGTGGGCACATGTGAATTTGGCTACCATCTTCCATTTTTTGAATTTCACTAGGTTGAAATCGTCGACTAAAGGTACCCCGGACGATATTGAACTCATCTCTTTGAAGGCGTTTGCTTCAATCACCGTGTTACACAATTCTTACAGTGTTCGGGATCGCCACCACGAAGTAGGTTCGGTCATGCATCTCGTCTGGTGATGCAAGATTTAGTGGGCAATGTCGATCAGCAAGTGCAGAATGAGGTTCAATGAGAGGGGAGAAAAGAAAGAGAAGTTTTAACTCGTGAAGACTAAAAATTGTTTAATATCCTTGTCTGAAAACATGAACCCACACTCGTGATCCAGTTTTACCCTTGAGTGGTCCCCACTAACGTCACTCAGTGGTGGGAAAAACCCACCCTACGGCCTTGTCCGTTACCATGGCCGGGCCCATTGCCGCGACCGCGACCCTATCCACGGCCCTGTCTGCGGCCTCTTGCTGCACCCTCTCGACGAGGTACTGCTGCTACGGCTAACACCGCGACCTCTTGTCCACCACTAGTAGCCTCAAGGCACTGAGCCCTTATGTATCCGCGCTGCATGCAGTTGTGGCACTGTTCCTCATAGAAGGTCGTGTTACGACGCTCGCGCGCCACCTGCAGCTCGTTATTGTCGCGGCCACACTTGTGGTTGGGGAGCTTGTTCCCACCAATCTTCTTGGCTGGGAGATTTGCCGGCTGCTTGCCCCTGACCTCTCCCCGATGCCTGGCTGTCCCTCAAGCCCCTACAGCATCCATGCGTGCATCCCGGTCTTGCTGTGCACGCACGATCAGCCATGCATCCGAGTAGTGCTTCGGTTTCGCTGAATACCCATCCCTCATGTAGTCTTGCAACGCCCTCCACCTTGTCAAAGCTTGGCCTAGTGCGATTGTGGTGGTCTTGTCCTTCAGCTTCTTGCTGGCGAAACCATTGCACAAGTACTCTAGCAGCAAGCACTCTGGGTTCTTGAAGGTTTGGGTACCATTGCTCTTGGTGAAGCCTTTGGTTTCCTCCACGTGCGCGGTAAACTCCCTCAAGTAGGCCTCAAGGGAGTTACCCAGCTACTTGAAGTCCTTGATCTTCTGCAAGGCGCGCTGCGCCTCCTCACGCCAGATATACTTCTTGCGCATGTTTGCGTAGAAGGCTTCGCACGGCATGGGCTGCCATTCAAGGTGAGGCCTCTACGCACTCCACTCCTTGACCATGTACTTAAGGAGCTTGTCTTCAAGCCGCATCATGGAAAGGTCACCTCACTAACTGAGTGGAGGTGTGCACATGCAGAACGTGCTCCATGCAATTCAGCCAATCGGTCACAGTCACACCCTTCCGGAAGATCTCCACACTGTAGAAGAAGGACGTTTTCATGACTGGCTCTAAAGTCGTCGAGGTAGGCAAGTCGTTCCTGCCACCGGCAGTGGCATCAGCAGCTGCAGCACGATGCGCTTGCTGCTACATCCACACCTGGGTCATGCTCTGCAATGCCTTGTCGAGGTCGTTCCATCGGCAGCTTGCCTCCTGGGCGGCAAGTGCTGCAACTGGCGATCACGGTTGAGGTCTGTGATGCTCTGCCTGACGTGGACGAGAAGGTTGGAAAATGCGAGCTTGAGCTCTGACGTCATTAGAGCATCAGTGATAGTCTCCAGAGCCTCACGTTGTCCGTGCACCTTTACCCACTACAGAAGGATATGGTTTGCGTACACGCCTCCAATGAGTCCCACCTTCTGGAGGAGGCTGTCGTCAGCGACAATGCTTGAGTGGGCGCTTCCCTGCCCCATTGTCGCCACATCGTAGAAAGGGGGATCCGCCCCCACTCCTCGGAGTGGTGCCGTACCTCCACCGTTGGTGGTGATCTTGAGTTGGCCTGCCGCCTCAGCAGCAAATTCCGCAAGCCTGCGGCGGTCCTCGCAAATTGCGTTCACGGCAACGTCGACCGGCTTGTGCTTGTGGGAACTTCCTGCGTTGCTGCCTTTGGTGCCTTTGCTACTCTCGGTAACCTCGCTACTGTCGGTAGCTTTGGGCGATGCGGCGAGCGCCTTGCCCTTCTCGTGCAATCAACTCGAGTTCGCCGCACAAAGGTGGCAACGATCGTGATCCTCATCACCTTGGCCATCGTCTGCGTCGTGCTCTTTGTCGGGGTCAATGCCCGGGTGGTCCTCCTCAAGCGCGTTGTCCGTTTTGTGGGGGGTGTCCACGTGTGTGTTGACGTGCTCATAAACTGCTTTTTTGGCTTTTGCACACTTCTCGGTGTCGCCGAGGTTGGCGCTAGTTACCTTCGGTGATACAGCTCCCTTTGGTTTGACAACCGTGCTCGCGGTTATGGCTCCCAAGATTTGGATTCCACCGACGGTGTGTGGTGAGGCCGTCACCACCTTTCCCTTGTTGGTCTTTGATGGTCCTGCACTTTCCATCTCATCACCCGTGCAACTAGCACGTGAAAGTCATTGTTGGGATCATTACTTCGAGGAGGGATCGCCTCCCACAATCCCATTGCTCTCACGATTGGTGAGGCAATTACAAATATAATTTACATTCTCCTATACTGCCACGTTGGCACAAGGGTGTGGATTTTGAAAACTAGTCTTCCTAAGCCGTAAATCACGGCAATCGGAAGCTACTTGAATCTAGGAAAACAGAAATTTAGAATACAAAAGAATGAAAAACAAAATGTGAGTGCCGCTAACAAAACAAGGACAAACAATGAGAAACGAGTTCTAGCAAGTCCTTGCGACTCCTTCACTCCCTCTCCTAAATTCTTGTCCTCTCCTTGTCTTCTTGTCTTCCTTGGCCTCCTCTTGAGTCTTCTTTGCATGTCTTGCGCCCTTTGGCGGCTTTTTCCTTGAGCTGGTGGCGTTGGTGAAGCCGCCAAAAATCTTCAAGGTGTTTTCCTCCCTCTTTTTAGGGTGCTCCCAGTTCCCGAGGGCTCTAGGGCTTGGGAAGAAATGTTGTCCGAGCTTTTGGATGAAGGAGGGGGGAAGGAAACCTTGAAATGGAGGCCAATTGGTGGTTTTTATGGGTGCACACTCCCCACCCCGTCTAAGAAAAATCTACCCGGCTCCCTAGAGTGAAGGAGAAGCTCCAAGGAGATGGTAGGGTGAAGTAGAGCTCTTCAAGAGATTTCAAACGCACTTTTCAGTGCTTGGAATGGATTAGAATGGACGCCACAGTCCGTTTGGACGTTTATGCTGCTACTTGTCACTGCCGGCAGCATTTTATGTATGACTTAGCCACCGTTTCCGTCGAACCCTTGGTCGCGAGGGTTGTCTGGCTCTGAGAACCACTATAACGGGTCGAGTCTCCAGCTCCTGTTCTGAAGTCGTCGTCGGAGTTCGCAGAATGGCGTTCTCATTCCGCGTCAGGGGTTTACCCCCTTTGCAGGACTGAGGGGCAAGCGTCATCAATGACCCAGAGCAAGGAGACTCGAATGTTTTGAGTCTCTGGAGGTCCATTTTCGTTCTTAGCCTTACCTCTAGGTTTGGGACCCAAACCGGGGATTTTTACCTCAAACTTGTGAGTTTTTACAAGTTATTCTGTTATTTTACTGTCAAAGTTTGTCGCAAGCGAACTTTGATTTACATTTTTTACATTCTATCGCAAAATCTCTGTGTGCAAGACACGTTTGGAATTTTGCGCCACGACTCTCTCATCTCTCTTGCCTCTCATACCTCGTCCCCCTCCCTCGTCCTTGCTTGCTCGCTTGCGAGGAGTGTGGGCTGGGGCGAGGCCGCGAGGCCACTAGGCCTCGCCCTCGAGACCTTCGCGGCCCCTCCGCCGCCGATCGGACTCAGGCCACGATCAACGGCTGGTGGCTGGCCGGCTGGTGGCCGGCCAGTCACTTGGCCGGCAGCCAGCCGCCCAGCTGGTCGGCAGCGAGCTGCCCGGCGGCCAGACAAGTGCTGGCCACCGGCCAGCTCTCGCTGACGCGAGGGGTGGTGCGCAACCACCCCTTGCTTCAGCAAGGAGGGAGGGCCGAACCGGGCCTCACACATTAACATCATTTCCCACCAATAGTACTTTGCGAGCTTCTTGAGCATCTTATCTTTGCCAAAGTGTTCACCTTGGCCAGTGTTGTGGCATTCCTTCACTGGCATTCTTTGTACCTCATTGGTTGGAGGTACGATGACCTGACTCATGAGTTACCATCGCTAGTAGGATTTTTTTGACCAAAACATAGTCTTTTCATACCTGCAAAACGCCTTGTAACTCTTAATGAATAGCCTCACAAGGTACGGGTCTTGTTGGATGAGTAGAGTGTTGATCTCATCCACAAAATCTGGTCGGAAAATCAAATCATCTTCTTGAATTCTTTTTCCGGGTCGGTACTCAAAGAATTCCATGCATTGATTTTGTCGATGGCTCATGTTTGGCAACATGTATGCGACCGGTTGTTCTTCACCACCATTGTCCAAGAGAATAACGGCTCTGATGGCTCGATCGGCTGCGTCAGTGGCCATGATACAGTCCACAATTGGATCTGCCAATCATGAGGCTGGTGCCGAGGTTAGAGCATTTGTCAAAGAGTTTAACGCTTCTTGTTTTCTGTTCACCCCATTTCACTCGGTGGTTTTACGAGTGAGATCGGAAAGAGGTGGTCTCACTCGGGCACAGTCCTTCATAAATCGACGGCAGTAGTTGCAGAAGCCAATAGATAATTGAATGTCTCAAAGATTGTTAGGAATCAGCCAATCAGGGACTTCCTCTACCATTTTAGGTCCATGTTGATTCGCCCATGGCCGATGATGTGGCTTGGAAACTCAATCGAACGGCAACTGAAGTCCCATTTCAAGAGGTTTTAAAGAATTTCTCTTTGAAAAACTCAATAATTTCTCACAGATATCCATTGTGCTCCACTGAGATGCAACTATAAACCAGGAAATCTTCAAGATATAAGATGACAAACTCTTCGAGGTATGGGAAGAAACATTGTTCATTGCAACCATGAATGTTGCGAGGACATCGGTGCTCCATAGCTGCTCTGTAGGTACGACTACACTGGTGGGTGTAGCCACTGCCGCTGGTGCTGATGTTGTTGCTGATGTTGTTACTACGTGTATTGGGGCTAATGCTCTCGTTGCTACTGCTCCAACATCCAGCGCTAAAGAGTAAGGCAACAGCGCCAGAAGTGGTCAGCCTGACTAGAATAGTTACAAGTACGGCCTCCAAAGTTGTGGCCATGACCACGTCCTCTTCCTCCGTCCCCTTAAGACTGACAGCCACCTATGCCCTACCTCTGTGCAGTGGTGGCGTCCACTTGCGAGACCACCGCCACTACAGACTAGTGGGTGTAGGAGGTGGTGCTCGATTCACATTGCTGTCCCTTGAGGATGTCCTCATAGTTCCTGAAGCTGCCTGTAGACAACTTTGAGGTCGATGTTTTTGACCTCTGTGACTAGACAACGGCGGAAGAAGTTTATGTCCTGCCACGTCACTATTGTAAATGTAGTTCCCTGCACGCCTGCAGAACAACCCTCATTGGCACTCGGGCAACTGTCACCGTCGACGCGGTTCTTGTTACTTCCTTGTGGCTCCGACATGGTGCGTGTAGTAAATGTCACACAAAACCTCCTCACTGGTTCTCTAGCTCTCTTGGGCTAGCTCTCTTGCCCCTTAACCATTCTTACAGAGGACTGGCGGCTTCCCTTGAGTCGCGCCCCTCTTCTCTCTCTTCAACTCTTCACTCCTCTCTCTCTCTCTCTCTCTCTCTCTCTCTCTATCTCTCTCTTTGTGTGTGTGTGTGTGACTAGCATTGCTCCAACAACATCCACGGCCCTGGGCGACCTCAGTGACCATGCACTGGTGGAGGGCAGTCGCTCCTTAGGCGCTCCAGG
>SZWC01017977.1:22728-41961 GCA_023375785.1 Penium margaritaceum | reverse complement strand
CAGCACGCCGCATACACCGTCCACAGACATGCAGCACGCCGCATACACCGTCCACAGACATGCAGCACGCCGCATACACCGTCCACAGACATGCAGCACGCCGCATACACCGTCCACAGACATGCAGCACGCCGCATACACCGTCCACAGACATGCAGCACGCCGCAGACACCTTGCATCGGAATATGGCATTCCTACAAAGCGGACACATTCACACCTTCACTTCACACATTCACACCTCCACTTCACACACTCACACACCTTCACTTTACAGTCCGAGGCACCCGTGACAAGCCTGAGGCCGTCGGGCGAGAAGGCGAGGCACGACACGTCGTAGAAGTGGCCCTGCACCTTCAGCACGTACGACTCCGACCGCCACTCCCACACCACCAGCTGCCCCAGCCGCGCGCACCCCACCGCCACCCAATCGCCGCCCTCGTTGAACGCCACGCCCGACAGCTTCTCATTGGAGACGGACAGCAGGTGCAGCGCCGCAAACTCCGGCAGCTGGTACAGCCCAAACGTGCCCGTGGAGAACCCCGCCACCAGCAGGTTGAGGCGGCGGTGGTAGTCGCACGTGGTGAGCTTTGCGCCGGGCTGCATGAAGAAGTGCTTGCTCTGTAGCTGCCACCGCCCCTTGTCCAGTCTGAGGTAGGGTTTGGATGTCGACGGCTCTCCCTCTCCTCGGTCGACGGGTGCGACTTGTGAGGCAGCTTGCTTCCCTCTTTGCTTCTCTACGTCACTCCTCCCCTCAGCTTTCTGTTCCTCCAGCTCTTCTCCCTCCTCATCCTCCTCCTCCTCCTCCTCCTCCTCCTCCTCTTCCTTCTCCTCCCTCTCTTCCAGCTCCCCATTTTCCCTCACACCTACATCACCCGTCATGCCATTGACTCCCTCACCATTACTCAGATGTGGATGTGGATCACGACTCCGTTTCCTACTCTTGCCCCCATACCCGTTGCCCAAGCCCGCGCCCCCATCCACAGCTGCACCGTTGCCGTCCGCCAGCCTGCCACCAACGCCCGCGCTCTGCAGGCCACCGCCTGCGCCTCCCGCCGCCTGCACAGCGGCACCACCGGCGGCTGAGGACGCCCTTTGCACAGCGCCATGGGGCGGCTGCGCAGCAAGAGCCTCAGGGTCAGGCACAAAGGTCCAGGAGAAGAGCGCACCGTCCCTCGACACAGTGTAAAGCCCAAAGCCCTGATCACCACCGTTTGCGCCACTGCCACCACCACCGCCAGCAGCAGCACCCGCCACAGCCCCACTGCGGTCAGCAATCACGACGCTGCTGCCGCTGACGCCATCGGCAGCAGCAGAAGCACCACTGGCTGAGGCAGCATTGAGGCCTACCCCAACGGCTTCGGTTTTCAGCAACGAATCGGATTTGAAGAAAGCGGCGACCAACGTGTCCTTATGCCCGGCAAGCCTCGCAGGTCGGTAGCCCTTCAGCGGGTCCAGAGAGAACACGCGGACCGCCATATCCTTGTTCGCCACCACGATCCAACGGCTGTCGGGGCTCCAGTCCACGCTGGCGATCTTGTCGTGGCCTCCCGAGTAGGATCGGTGCAGGCGGAGGGGCGTGACGGACCGGTTCAGGTCCGGCGTGTGCCATATCTGCAGCAGCCGCCCGACGCCCGCGGCGAAGAACTTGCCGTCGGGGCTGAACTGGAGCGCTGTCACGGGCGACTTGAAGGAGAAGTGGTGCAGGACCACCCTGCGCCTGGCGTTTACCACCTTGGCGCGGCCCTCCTCGTCCACCGCGATGAGCAGGACCCCGTTGGGGGAGAGGGCCAGGCGCGAGATGTTCGCGGTGGTCTCGAAGGGCAGCGTGCGGGTGTCGGAGGACGCGAGATCGGTCACGGTGACGCGGTTGCCGGACGAGGAGAAGAGCTGCGTGTCGTTGCGCAGCAGGATGTTGCCGCCGCGGTACGGGGCGCCCAGCAGGCTTGAGAACTTGAAGTTCATGGCGGTGCCGCTGGCGGCGCCCGCGACGCCGTTGGCGCAGCCAGCTGTGTGCGCAAGGAAAAAGGCTTGCTGGAGGTGCTAGTGCTGGTGCTGATGCTGGTGCTTTTGCTGGTGCTGCTGCTGCGGCTGATGCAAAGACTGCTGCTGTTGCTGCTGCTGCTGCTTCCTGGGCCGCGGCGGTGGCAGCTGTGAGTGCGGCGAGCAGGGCTGCTGAACTCGCGGGCAGCGGGCCGGATGTTGCCGAGGTGCGCAGAACACAGGGAGGCGCTTTCATGTCGCGTATTCACTGGGGCGTGGAACCGGCGACATTGATTTTAATTCTGATTCTAGTGCTCAAAGCGTGAGACGGCTCGGCGAACTCATTGGCGAGCCCTCGCTACTCTTTGCGACTGCGCCTTTTTGGTTTTTCAGAATCAATCGTCGAATCATTCCCCTCCCGCTGATTCTTCATGATTCCGAGGCCAACTGCACTTACGTGGCATGTCTCCCAACGTCTGGGTAACGTCCTATTTATGTCAAACGCTAGAATCAGAAGAAGTTACCTTGATGAAAACGTTAGCGATAATCATTCTATCAAAACTCAGTTTGAGTTTGATTGTATCCGGATTGACGGTAGGGACCCCTCTAAAATATCGAATAAGACAGTTCGACATTTCAACCGATTCCGAAGCATCGCACGATCTGCGTCGTCGAATTGTGCATCATTGCGCATGGCAATTGCTTCTCGTCCGTGAAATCAGGATGCATCGCCACAATGTGCAGGCAACAAGCAACCGCAAAGAATGCGGAAGAGGGACTCTGTTCCCGCAATTTCAAACCCATCCCGCGTCTTACAAAAATCAACCAAGAATCACACATCGAGCGGGAAAGAACTCCAACCCTAGAATCAAAATCAATATCAATGTCGTCGGTTCAACGCCTGAGCTGCAACACAACCGTTAGGCCAGTGTCACAATGCCCCGTAGCAACTCCGAGTCGCGTTCCAAGTTCCTTCTCTTAAAAAAACGACAAGTTGGAGGTCGTCATTGGGCATCTACGGTCACACAGGCGCCAATAGCAACTCGCCTTGGCGGGTAGACATTGACAGAAACTTTCAGGAATTTTCTTACGCGAGACTGACAGCGTTGACCCATGTTGTCGAGTCGCACCTCTCCATAAACATGCAAACTCTTAGGCGCCGTCGACAAGTGACTGGAAAGTTGTTACACCCCTCGAGGTGTAGCAACTCCTCGCAACTCTCCACAATCACAGATCTTTCAGATCAAAAAGCTGTCGGCCGAATCGCCGCTGACTCAGTTCGATTGTTTTAACTTGGACAGTGACATCATCGAAGCGAGCCAAGTCATCGCATGCACGACGTCACTCCACTTTGACGAGAATGGAAAAAACAAATTTCAAAATATGCATGCTAGTTGCTATCCGATGGTGTCACATTAATGCTGAATGAACTTCGACACGGAAAAGTGTGCACCGTCGAGTAAATAGAGCACGTTTGACGCGGTTTGCGACGAACTAGTTGATCGGATCTACAAACTCAGCTCAACGCGACTTCCCATGGAGAGTTGAGTTTGTTCGGTGTGACACCAGCCTCAGACAGAGAGAAGGCCTGGGAGCGTAGATTACACCTTCTTCGACGCCGCCAATGTGCACAAAAAGGTAGTAGCGAATTTTTGCACGGTGGTATGGCTGATATATCCGTGCAAGCATAAAAAACTAGCTTGAGATATCTGTAATTCAATATTAACTACGCAATATCCAAGAAGTTAAAAACAAACAATTCCATATTCATGTTCATGGCCATGCCCGATCAACGACTGAAGTCACCCATGGAGCAAAGTGAGGGGGTGATGTGTCACCCCCCTCGCTTCGCTCCTTGACGACCCCCCACTTCGCGAGAATCACGATCGAGCAATTAGCCTTTTTCTTTTTCTTTTTTTCCTCGCAAACCCCCATTTGGAGATTTAGGGTTTTCTATGTTATCGTAGTGATTTTTAATTTCGATTTTTTAGTTGACGTGAATTTAATGATCCTTCATTTCAATTAAAAATTACCGGGTTCAAATTAATTCCTGTTCTCTTTAAATTTGTTGAAAACAGGGGCCATGAACTCTTAAATTTGGCGAGTGGTCGAGCTCAAAAATTACGTGATTCTTGATTTCGACGATCGTGCTATCGGCAATGGTCGGTTCTAGCGCGCGCACGCGTGAACTACTCAGTACTAACGGTCTTTGTCGTTCAATTTTGGCGCCTACAACAGTCAGCAACATTGCTATTGTTGTCGTTGCTCTCGTGTCGACTGCGCAGAGGAGTGCAGCGGCTGTTCATTGCGTTGTCGACACGAGTGAGCCTGACATTTAATGAGATCCATTTGTGGGTGTGGGATTCATTCACTACCAGCCCCAACAACACTAACAACCTACCAACGTTCTCCTACTCGTAGTCTACAGTCATGGACCGCTCCTTTAAGGTAGTTTCGCCGGAGGAACGCGCTCGCCGTCTACACCGTGCAGCGCGTCAGGGCCCTCCGCCACGTCCAGCTCCACCCAAGCGATCTCTGGGTCGTCCGCGCAAAGTTCTAACGCTGACCGTCGATGAATCCATCGACGCCCGTCCTTCACCTGCCTACGTTGGCACCTACGTGGACGACAAGGAAAAGGCTACCGCAACGGACAGTCCATTAACGTTGCCCCCTGTTGTGCCGCTGGCAGCATGCGTGGCAAACTGCACGCAACGCACCCTGGCGCCTCCAACCACGACCTCTTTTGTTCGCGATGCTCCTCCTCGTGTCTTAAAAAACTACGATCCTGGTGCTTCTTCCTCCTCGGTCGCCCTTTTCTCGGAGGCCATGCGTGCATCTCCACCACTGGCTAGCGAGCCCACCCCTCGTCGCCGTTCTTTGAGCAAGAAGAAGGGGAAGGCGCCTTTGGCTGGTGAACCCAGTTGTCACTCGGATGTCGAGGACCCGGCCGAGCGTACTCCGGAACTGCCATCTTCCCTCCGTCGCTTCGACCGAACTGCTTCTCGACGCTGTCAGCCAATGACAACGACAGCCCCATCTGCCGTCCGCACGACCACAGCAGACACGGCTGACGAGGACAGCGGTTACTCGTCGTCGTCATCTGAGGAGCAGTCGAGCAATGACAGCACCGACACCAAATATAACGCCCTCTCCATGTCGGAGGGCACAATAACAACATCCACTGCGTCGAGCGGGAGTTCCGCTGCTTCCAAGAAAAGGGGCAAATATTGTGACTGGTTTGGTAGCGGTCACTTTCAGACCATCTTTCGTGTGTACAAATCTCAACCGTCGGCGTATGCCATGGTCATGCATCTCAGACGTACGTACAGGACTCTAGATGGATTTTGTGTTTCTGATAGACTTGCTCCGAGCACTGTTTGTGGATGGTTTGTGGATGGGACCAAGATTTTGAAGAGGTGGTACGAGGGGACTGTTCTGGCTGCAATTGCATCTGCGCCCTCCGCACCAATCAGCTAGAAGAAGCAGAAGCATGGCTGTCGAGGGAAGCGTGCTTGGCTTGCCGAGCACCCGTCAATCGTCGATTCAATCCGATCGACGCTCGAGGAGGCTCAGAAGGTCGGACACGCTCTAAACTCGAAGGTCATCCGCCATGAGATCCGCGAGGTGATGGCAAGGCACGCTCCAGATCAACTGGAAATTCTGGGCAAACGCGGGTTTGCTCGTTCATGGGTGCGAAAATCTGTCTGCACAGTGATGGGCTGGTCGTGGAGGAGCGGAACGAGTGCTGCCCAGAAGCTGCCGAAAGACTTTGAAGAGAAGATTTTGACGTTTCATCGACGTACAGCTTGCATGGCAACACTGTATCGCATCAAACCCTTCCTCGTCATCAACAGTGACCTCATGTCCATTCAACTGCTGCCGACTGCCGGCCACACGTACGCACCACGTGGCAGCAAGGAGATTTCCATTGTGGGACTCGAGGACAAGAGGGTGATAACCGCCCTCATGGCCTCCATGATGACCGGAGACCTGCTCCCCATGCAGTTGATCTTCGACGGAAAAACTGCACGCTCGATCCCACGTGGCGAGCACGCTGTAAAGGTGACCGCGGCTGGCTAGAACCTGACGTGTACGCCCACCCATTGGGCGAACTTCGAAACTACAAAAGAGTGGGTATGATCCATTGATGTTTCGTACTACAAGCGGACTTGCGCAGCACTTGGTGTCCGCGAGCGCGAAGAGTCCCTCCTCCTCGTCCTTGACACCTGGCATCCGCACTGTAGCATGTCCTTCCAACTCTGGCTGAAGGACAACTTCCGGTACATGCATACCGTGTACATCCCTGCAGGATGCATAGGCAAAGCGCAACCCGCGGATGTCGGCATCATCCGCTCGCTAAAAAACAAAATGGAGGAAATGTTCTCGGTGTGGGGTGCCGAGCGTAGTCGCGAAGGTGCCAGCATGAACATCGGCATGAAGGAAGTTAGAGACCAGGCATGTGCATGGTTTTACAATGCATGGTAGTACATTCGTGATGAGGAGCCCATGGTGAAGAACGCATGGGCTCGTGCGAACTTCACCCGTGCGTTTGATCCTACATTCCAGAGCGAGGTCGCTCAGTATGTGGGTCAACTTTTGTTCCACGATGAGCCCATGGAGGAGGAGGATGAAGTGGTGTGAAATGTATGATGTCTTTACCATGTGTTCGAACTTCAAATTCAAACCACGTCTTTCCATGTTCGAGTGTTTGAATTCCTTCGTGCTCTTTAGGCGAATATGGAATGCACACAAGTCAGTAGCGATAAAGCGACAGATGGGTGTTCGGCGTGGACAGTTCGGTTTCACGAACATGACTTGTCGTCGAATGGATTTTGTTACACATAACAACTTCGGTGAAGACAAAACGAGCCCCAAACAGAATAGGACACAGCCACATACCCAGGAATGCAAAAGTTGAGCATAGACCCTTAAAATTGACGAATCATTTTTCAAATTATTTTGCGTATCCTATGAATTCGACCAAAAAAATACGGAAGCCGGCGACAACCCAAAACATTAATATCGACATCAAGAATCGGTAGGGTAGCATGGGTAAAGCCCATGCAAACATAAAACCCTACATCCGTGAATGGGGGTTTGCGAGTCACGAAAAAAAAAGGTTGATCGCTCGATTGCGATTGAGCAGAAACGCCTTTTACATTTTTTTTCCAGAGAAGCAAACCCATTTCGATCCATGCAAACGACTCTCAAACCCTATCCGAAAGTACACTCGGGGTTTTAAGGTTTTATTTTTGTGTGGGCTCCTGCTGGGCCCCGCGGTAGCGGGGCCCAACAGGTTCCCTTTCAACGCATCGGTGTTTTGGTCCCCCCACTCAATACTTTCGCAAACCTTTGTGAGAAAAGTCACAAATCCCTCTATAGAGGGGTTTGTGATTTTTCGCTCATGTCTGACGACGTGGGAATACTGTCGCTTTATGGCATGCGGCATCGACATCGCATGTACATTTGGATATGGTGTACTTTTTTGCATGCTTGTTGGGTACTGCTTTAATAAAGAAGCTGTAACGGGCTGAGTCTCCAGCTCCTGCTCTGAAGTCATCGTCGGAGTTCGCAAAATGGCGTTCTCAGTCCGCGTCAGGGATTTACCCCCTTCGCAGGACTGAGGGGCAATCGTCATCAACGACCCAGAGCAGGGAGACTCGAATATTTGGAGTCTCCGAAGGCCCATTTCCGTTTTTAACCAAACCCCTGGTTTTAGGACCCAAACCGGGGGTTTTTACCTTGAACTCATGTGTTTGCACGAGTTATTTCGTTTATTTTATGTCAAAGTTTGTCGTAAACGAACTTCGACTTACGTTTTGTCGTTCTGGCGCGAAATCGTCATGTGCGAGGCACGCGGGCGATTTCGCGCCAGCTCTCTCTCGATCTCACCCTCGCTCCCCCTATCCCTCGTCCTCGTTTGCTGGTTTGCAAGGAGGGCGAGGGGGGCGAGGGCACGAGGCCACGAGGCCTCGCCCTCGAGGCCCTCGTGGCCCCTCAGCCGCCGATCGGGCTGAGGCCGCGATCGGCGGCTTGCGGCTGGCCGTCCGGTGGCCGGCCGGTCGCTTGGCCGGCCGCTGGCCGTCCTGCCGGCCGGCTGCGAGCTGGCCGGCAGCCAGCGAAGTGCTGGCCACCAGCCAGTCCTCGCTGACGCGAGGGGTGGTGCGCAACCACCCCTCGCTTCAGCGAGGGGTGGTTGCGCACCACCCCTCCGGCTATATTCCTCCGCATTAATTATGAACCGTCCCGGTTCATGAACAACAAGTAGGATTGTCAGTCAGTGATTCATCAACATTGTGAAAGAAAATTAATAATTTCAATCACCAGCTAAACATGAACACGTGCATGGTACTCAGACCTAAGCTGCAGCTTGTAGGTCATCACGGCTAGCAGCCTCCCCCGTTTAGGCAAGAGTGTCCGCGCGACAACCTTGTTGGGCGTCCCCAACCTCCTATGGTCGCTGTCCATGAACGCTGCCCTGTGGGAATGTTGTTCACTTTTTTCGCGTTCAGGTGGTACCTATTGCCACGCGTCGATCTGTGCGAGCTGCAAGCTTGCTCCAGTACTCGTTGACCACCCTTGTGGGCAACAGAGATTCGGGCTCCCATGAATTATGTTCAAGTCCACAACCGGCCCAATGAACGAGGT
The DNA here is from genome assembly GCA_023375785.1 of Penium margaritaceum. Classification (NCBI taxonomy): domain Eukaryota; kingdom Viridiplantae; phylum Streptophyta; class Zygnematophyceae; order Desmidiales; family Peniaceae; genus Penium; species Penium margaritaceum. Next base: position 33,333 of record SZWC01017977.1, on the reverse strand, counting down.
ACTCCCTTATAATGCGCGACCGAAGAGTACGCTCTCGGTGCTAGAGTAGGCGAAGGACCTCGTATTGGCCGTTGGCAGCCAGGATTGTTGGCGGTGGCTGAACGGTTCCTTCTGCCATGTATGGAGCTAGCAGGCTCACATGAAACATGTCATGTATCTTCATACTCGGCGGAAGTAGCAATCGGTATGCCACTGGTCCGATGCGTGCCACAATGGGAAATGGCCCAATCCACTTCGGTAGAAGTTTTCTTACCCTTGGCGACTTTAGCCGAAGGTATTTAGTGCTAAGCAGCACTTTGTTACCGATGTCAAACGAGACCTCCCGGTGACCTTTGTCGGCATATGCCTTTTGTCGCTGCCAAGTTGCTTGAAGGTGACCCTTCGTCTCCTATAACAAGGAGTCGATGCGCTCGGCAAAGGCTTGAGCGGAAGGAACCTGCCCTCCTATACTCCCACTCTTCACCAATGAAGAGGGTACCACTGGATGCCGACCACTGTTCAACACGAACGGTGTGAACTGAGTGGACTCGTTCANGAGACCTCCCGGTGACCTTTGTCGGCATATGCCTTTTGTCGCTGCCAAGTTGCTTGAAGGTGACCCTTCGTCTCCTATAACAAGGAGTCGATGCGCTCGGCAAAGGCTTGAGCGGAAGGAACCTGCCCTCCTATACTCCCACTCTTCACCAATGAAGAGGGTACCACTGGATGCCGACCACTGTTCAACACGAACGGTGTGAACTGAGTGGACTCGTTCACCGAGTTGTTCACCGAAGGCTCTGCCGGTGCTAAGAATTCGTCCCAATCATGCATGGCAGGGTCCACGTACATGAGGAGCATCTGCTCCAGAGTGCGATTCATGCGCTCCGTTTGTCCGTCAGTTTGAGTGTGAAATGCTGTCGACATTTGTGACTCACTACCGAAGTATTCGTGCATCTTTTAGCAGACCTTACTAGCAAATTTTTTATCCCGATCGGAGATAATGCGCAATGGCAAGCCGTGGTACTTTACGACACCCTCAAAGAAGAGACGAGCGGTCTCCTCTGCGTTCACGTCACTGGTTGTAGGAATGAAGTGTGTCATCTTCGTCAAACGATCCACAACCACTAGTATTGCATCATGGCCACAGGCCGTGTCTGGAAGACCAGTAATGAAGTCCATGCTGACGCACTCCCATGGAGTCCCAGGAATGGGAAGATGTTGGAGGAGTCCAGCAGGCTTCTTGTTACTAGCTTTATTCCAAAGACATGGGTCGCATGTCATGCAATACTTACGGACATCAACACTCCATCCTGGCCATAAATAGTGGTCCGAGAGTGCCTGTCCGGTCTTTCGGTGTCCCACATGACCTGCGACCGGCGGGTCGTGGAACTGGGAGATAACCTTTGCTCGAAGGTCTCCCGAGTTTGGCACAACTTGTTCTCCGTGCTAGAAGATTCTTGCGGCCTCCACCAAGCCGTACTTGTCCAGATTTCGAGAGTCTTGAAACCAAGAATCCACACAGTATCCCATCCGGATCCTGTTTACAAAACCGTTATAATGGAAAATCTCTCGTGGTGGTTGCCGCAGAGGTGCAGGGGGATCAGGTGGTTGTACTGTTGCTATTGTAATGGCCATAAAACACCCACTAACCTCGGTGGTTGCTTTAATTTCCAAAGGCTGTTGGCTTAGTGGATCGGCCACATTGATGCGTCCTGGCCGATTACCCATGTGAACGAGAATCAACTCAGGTATTCGCTCCAACGCGCCTGTCGTCTTGACAGGTTCGGTTACATTAGGAAAAACACCAATGGATTATGGTCGGTCACGACCGTCACACCCCCTTCAGCACCCTCGAGGTAGCAACGCCAAATCTTGAAAGCATGTACTACTGCAAGGAGCTCTTGATCCCCAGTCGTGTACTGCGTTTCTGCGAGAATGAGCTTCTAGCTCTCATACGCAACTGGGTGACCGTTCTGCATGAGGACGGCTCCGAGTCCTACTACCGACGCATCACATCGAACCTCCCACGATTGCGATGGATCCGGAAGAGCTAGGACGGGCGCCGTGGATAGGAGCTCTTTAACATTGAGAAAAGCGTTCTTGGAATCAGGTGTCTATTCCCAACGCACGTCTTTTCGGGTGAGCCTGGTTAGCGGTGCTACCAGGGTCGAATACCCTTGCATAAACCATCGAAAGTAGTTTGCAAGGCCGAGGAAAGACCGTATCTGCCCAACATTCTCGGGACGTGGCCAGTCCACAACGGCTTGGACCTTTCGTTGGTCGACACGGATGCCGTCCTTGCCGACGATGTGTCCAAGGCATTCGAGGTCATCTTGTGCAAACTTGCACTTGCTCACTTTCGCATAGAACTTCTGTTCCCGAAGGATTACGAGAACTTCGCGTAGATGTTATATGTACTCTTCCATTGATTTGGAGAAAACCAGGATGTCATCCAGGTAAACCAAGACAAATTTTCCAAGTTGCTTGGTGAACGTTCGGTTCATTTCTCCTTGGCCCCGGCGCTTTGGTGTTGTTACTTAGAAACGTGTGCGCCAGAGCTAGCGCTAGACAAAAGATGAAAGCTGGAAGAAGAAAAAGGAAGAATGAACAAAAATGGGAGACCCCTCCAAGTTTTAGCTAACCCCCAGTTCTATAGAGCTTATTACTCAGTCTCTAAGCCAATCAGAAAAATGACCTATCTTCCAGTAGGCAGGGCTTTCTCGGTGAGCCCTGCCACACAGCCAACAGCTCAAGACCCGGGTGTCGTCCGTTTTGCGTGAAAACTGAACCATACGTTGATACGCACGCTTCGAACACAGTCGTACAGTCAGAATCATCTAGAAAAATAGCAGCAATGAGCTATAGTCACCTAAACCCAGACGACGTCTATGCTAGTCCCCGGTCCCAACAGTGCCCGAATACTATGAAACTTAGACCCGAAGCAGAACATGCACTATAGATGCAATAGCGTAGTCAGACCCAGCATTGGACGCGTGTAGACAGCATATGACAAAATAGTGACTGCCGGCAACACGACTGTCGAGGAAATCTGCCAATGGAGCTGAGCACGTTGGCGGGAGGAGGCTCTAGAAAAATGCATGTAGGCGTCAACGTGCGTTGGATTTACCAGAAGACACTCCAGTAGCGTCGCGTCTCGCCGTTTTTCATCTGCATGCCGATGTACACAAGCAGGTAGTACAGAACAGAGTACAAAGAGAGATGCATGAAAACCAACACTCCCTCGTATCTCACGAGCGTAGTGCACACAGAAGGACAGAGAGCACTGAGATGAAGCGGATAGGGATATATATATAGAGAGAGAGAGAGAGAGAGAGAGAGAGGGAGAGAGAGAGAGAGAACCTCACGGACGCACACCAACCGCAGTCACAACCTTCTTGAAGGGGTTACGTTTCAGTGCCTTGGTCAAGGGTGAGCCAACTGACGTACCATCTCAGTCCACACAATGCTGATGCTGCCGTCATGCAAAAATGAATGCACATAAAGATACCTGACATTGATGTACTTTGTGCAAGTATGATGCACGCCATCATTGTCAACAATGGCCATGGCATTCTGATTATCACAGTGCAATGTGATAAACAGGACTGAATGATGCAACTCAAAAAACAAGCAACACAGCTACACGTCTCTTGGAGGGACGGCTTTGTCCTTGCGTAACGGTAAGCAAGGTCAAAGTTATCATAAACTTCTTAAACGGAACACCGGAGGTCGATGCAATTGGCCAAAATTCCCTCGGTCGAACAGCATAAAAATCCTGAAGTCGATGCGCAATGGGGCATTAATGTAATGTCAGAAATGCCCACTCGCAGATTTCAGGGACTCGTGTTCGTCAGGGATGTTAGAATCTAGTACTTGAAAAAAGGACGAGATATCCACCTCGCTTGCCATGCTCGATCATGGACATGGTATTACGCCGAGCGGAAATGGGATGGTTCATAGGGATGAGATGCGGGACAAAATACGGTTTGATGATTTGGGACAAGTGGATAAGTTGTACTTAGCAGAAAGTGTATTTTGATGACAAGTGTCAAGTGAGTCCAACACATATATACAATGCCGAGAATGAGAATGGGGCATACGTTGGGTCCTCGGCGCTTGAGCCGAGGGACGTGTGCGAGGACACACCGTGAGTATCTACTTCGAGAAGCTCCACCAAGAAATTGTGGAGTTTAAAAAATATTGAGGCATGTATTTATAAAGTTGTGTCGTCGAGAAGTGGACATAACAATATGGAAGCATTGAATTAGTTTGTGATACTCTTGTCGATCTTTCTGGAAGGCGGTCGAAGTTGTTGAAACTTCTGGGATAAAACACCAGAGGTTGGGGCAGTTGACCAAAATGCCCTCGGTCGAACGGCATAATTTGTGGAGATTGACACGGGTTGGCTGCGAATGTAATGACAGAAATGCCCACTCGCGGAGTTTAGGGACTTGTGTACGTCAGGGGTGTAACACTTCCTCCCTTTTTAGCCATGACGTCCGGGCGCACTAGTAGACATGGACGAGTGACGGCAAATGTAACCGTCGATCAGATGATCAAAGTCTCGGAGGTTGTCCTAGGGCTCCCAACTGTTGTGTGCAGCGTTGTAGCCGTGCCACTTGACCAGGTACTCTGTTGTCTTTCCACAGCATTGATGGCCGAGGATATCGTCAGTCACATACTCTGAATCTCCGCCCACTTGTACAGGGGATAGAGGTGCGACATCTGTGCCAGGGAAGTTTGTATTGGGTCCCGGTGGTGCTTGAGTTTGGTGATGTGGAAGATAGGAGGAATTGCCATGATGCAAGCTGGCGATATCAAGCTAAGACAGGGGTTTACATTCGCTCGATCTCAAATGGTCCCAAGTATCAGGGTTTAAGGTTTGTGAAGTCCTATCCTTGTAATTTAATATTCGCTGAGCTGAGGAGGACGTGATCGCTAGTACTAAACACGCAATCGATGTGATATCAGTCGGCTGATCGCTTCATGGATGCTTGAGTCTTTGTGAGAATCTGCCATGCTTCTTCACAAACGGTTGCAATTTCCTTGTGGTGGATGTCAACGGTGGGGATTGCTCTGACCTTGTAAACCAGCCGGTGTGGCCGGAAGTCTACCAAACACCACTGTGAAAGGAGTTTTACTCACTGCGATATAAGTGGTAGAGTTTTATGCGTGTTTGGCGATCGGCAATGTAGCTGTCCTATCGGTGCTATGGGTTCGCAAAAATTGTGGATGAGTTGTCTGAATGTCTAACTGGTCCGCTCGGTTTACCCGTCAGTCTGAGGGTGGAACGACGTCGAAAGCTGACCTGACTGCCGTAACCCGTCATCCATTCGGGCCAAAACGACCGGTAAAACAGCCATTTTTGTGGTTAATGGTGGTATATGGCACGCCATACAGCCGTAGTATCTCGTTTGGAAATAGTCGTGTTGTTCCTTTTGTAGTGACAGTGGTCGTTGTCGGAATAAAATACAACATTTTTGACAATCTGTCCGTTACGACGAGGTTGGCGTCATACCCCTCACGGGTGGCAGGCAGTCCCGTCACAAAATCCATGTTGATGTTGGCCCATGAAGGGTTACAAGGAGTTCGGTTCAGTCCTTGATGTTAGTGGTGTTCTTTGATGAGCAATGTGCTGATCACAGCCATTAAATGTGGTCGCTGACTTACAGCATCTGTCGGATTAGTTTTTCTAGGTCGGTACTCTGTGTAGTAGTCAAAGTTGGACTAGAGGAACTTCATGGATTGAGTTTGTCGACGGCGTAGATTTAGCTGATACTTCAATGTGATGATCGATGTGGACGATGCACCGCCTGCGTTCAGTGTAGCACCACCACGTCTTGAATGGATGCACGACTACGAGCATTTCTTTCTTGTACATTCTGTAGTTGAGTTTCGGCCCGTGTAGTTTTTGCGACAAGTACGCGACCGATTGTTCTCCACCGCCGTTCTTGGAGGAGAACGGCTCTGATGGCTCAATTAGATCCGTCGGTGGCCATGTTGTAGTCAGCTGTTGGATCCACTAACTTTAAGGCTCGCACCAAGGTTAGAGCGTTTCTCAAAGAGTGGAATGCTTCCTTTTCGCTATTACCCAAATTCCACTCGGTGGATTTTTTAGTGAGATCGGGGAAAGGCACTGCCACTTGAGCATAATCTTTTAACAATTAGTAATTGTTAAAGCCCAAAAATACCTTGGCTTCCCAAATATTTGTGGGTATTAGGGAATCAGCGGCCGCGTCCAACTTTTTTGGGTCCACGGTGACTCTCCCGCCACTGATAATGTGGCCCAAAAACTTGATCGAACGACAACTGAAGTTGCACTTTGAGAGTTTTTTTTATAATTTTCCCTCTTTGTAAAATCTTGAACTGTTCCGAGGAGTCCATAGTGCTCCTCCTGGATGCGACTGTTCACAAAAATTTTGTCGAGATACACGATGACAAGTAATTGAGATATGGGAAAAAGATGATGTTCATCACCGTCATAAATGGTGCAGGGGTATTTGTGAGTCCAAAAGGCATGAACGTGAACTCGAAGTCCTTGTATTTGGTGCGGGATACGATTTCCAAAACATTCTTATCAGATACGCGGATCTCATAATAGTCGACGCGTAAGTCAATTTCGCTCAAAATTCGAGCCCCTCAAAGCTGGTCAAAACGTTCCTCTACTTGCGTGAGGGGATAGCGGTTCTTAATGGTGATGTCCTTCAATGCTTGAGAGTCCATACACATTTGCATCGCTTTGGTTCTATTTTCCACAAATAGTACAAGTGCCTTGTGGGATGAGGTGGAGGGTCTGATGAATCCCTCACCAACCTTCTTGTCCACCTACATTTTTTAGTTATGCCATTTTGTGATCACTCATCCGATAGGTCCCCTTCATGCTCGGGCTGTTACCTAGCTTCAGATCTATCTAGCGGTCGATGTCCTGTTGTGGAGGTAGCTCTCGAGGTAGTTCGTCAGGAAAAACCCCTTCGAACTCTTGCACGAGTATCGCAAACTCCGTTGGTACGGATGTGAACTTCTCAAGTGTCGAGACCGTCGTCATCACCTCGACAACTTTAATTTCTTCCACTTCTTTTACTTCCATGTGGACTAGCCAGTCCTGAGCTCTCTGCTTCAGAGACATCTTGGCCACGTCCGGAGACATCGGTTGGTGTTTTGTATCCGCCGCAAATTCGTCTGCTACTTCCACCTCTGCCACTTCTCATAACAACCGTTGCATCCATAGGTAGATGTAGCTTTCTTCCATTAATGCTCATATAAACTGCTTTGCTGCTACCTTCCACCTACGGATTGTGCCGATACATGGCATTTTGTAGAAGGATGGTTTTGTAATCGCTCATTATCAAGTCCTCTTGATCGTTCCGTCATGCAGATCTCTGGTTTACAATCGGAGTGAATTGCAATGTCGGCAGATCTGCGGTCGTCCATCAAAGGTTTTTCCCTCAAACACCCCTGGTTTGGTTCGCAAACCCAGCTTCCGAACCATATCATTGCTTACAAAGCTGTGAGAAGCTCTTCCATCCAGTAGTGTTGGTACCGTTACGTGACTCTCACAACCCATCTATTGTACTCGTAGCGGTATTGCCGGTCGGACGTCCTCGTATCCCTCATCAAACTTTGCAATATTAAGAATCCTCATCTACGACGATGTGAGCCGCTCGGATGGGTGATCGGTCGGTGTAAAATTTTCCTACTGGACAGGAGCCTCGCCATCTACTCCTGTCCTTTGCCGTTTCCCAGATCCTCTCTCTTTTTTGGTGACTTTTCCCCATTTTTGACTTGTTGCTGCATTTGACAGCCGCGTAAAATTTGGCATGGCTTCCCGCCAGTCCACTAGAGCCGTTGATCGAGTTGGTCGACGGCGTCACTCTCCATTGGAGATGAGGTTTCCGTCGATTGTGACTTCCCTCTGCAAAAAAAAAGGATTGTGGCTATGGGGTTGCCAATTGTTGAACTCCTGCATCCGAGCGTTGTAGTTGGCGCTATGCATGCGGTCGACTACTACGATCATTTTTGGTAAGTCATCCCAGATGCCGAAAATGGTGATTGCTCCCCGAATATCTCTCTGAAGGCCGTTTTCATGGCAGAAATAATGTTTGTTCGGTGCGAGGTTACTGCCGGTGAATATATTTTTGGGAACGGTGAGTGCATTTCGTCACGTTGGACTGATGGCGTAGACGTTGGAGTTTGTAGTGTTTGTCAGACTTCTCGTTCAGCTTCCTAAAGTAAGGGGGAGTAGTGTGCGCGAAGTCACTCCATGTTTTCATAGGGATGAGAGAGTTGGCCTTGTCGGATTGATTTTTTTTAGAGGCAGTACGCATGCGGTCGACGATGTGAGGGCGGTCATGTGAGTCGTTGATGTGACTCAGCCGGTCTCCTGCGCTCGTTGGATGGTCTTTAGATTTGACCACCAACTCAAGGTCGTGCAACATAACCACAAGGCCACAAGGTCAAGTTTCTTCTTGTCGTTGCTGACCCCCACAGTGGTGAAATACACCTCCAAACCCGTCAGCCACATCCAAACCGTCGGTTCCTAAGAGACCCCATAATCAAGCGGTTAGGGAAGTGCCAATTGAATCTGGGGTTCACTCAAAGGTTGTATCTTTTCTTTCTTGGTGAGTACTGCTTCACGCGCACGTGAGATACGAAGCTCCTCCATTGCCAGGTTGAGCTGTTGGACTAGATGGGTGTTGATGATCTCGAGTCCGTATAGCTTCTGGTATAGGTCTTCGTTGATTCGCGTCTGTCGGCCAGTGCCTCTAATCATGCCACGTGTTGTCCCGATGGACAGCGGCAAAAGCGAAGGATTCACCGAGCCCGAGGAGTCCGTCATAGAGTTGGCCGATGGGTTCGTCCGTGCTATGTCATTCATCACGAAGGTTGCCAATGCTGTCTGGTTTTCCTCGACTGCGTCGATTCTTGTGCGCTGATCCACTATTGCGGGAGTACTTACCGGGGACTGCTCCTCGTCGTCGGTTGCACTTGCTTTGTTTAATTTTGTTGTCACGAGGCCTGTGATCTTCTGAATGTTGGAGATGAGCTTAGGAATCATGTGATTTTGTCGCTAAGTAGTCAATGTGTCGGTTGTCTCCCAGTAATGTTTCGCTCTAACATAAATTGTTAAGCCGAGCGGAACATGCATTGTTCAAAGGGATGAGGTGCAACTCAATACCGTTTGAGGATTTGGGACAAATAGATAATTTGTATTAAGCATCGAAGTGTTGGGTAAGTCGTGCATACATTGAAGCACACTTGTAATCGAACTACACATTAGCTATGTACTTCGATGACAAGTGTCGAATGAGTCGAGCATACATATACAATGCCGATAATAAGAATGATGCACATGTTGGGTCCTCGGCACTCGAGCCGAGCGACGCATGCGAGGTTCCACCATGAGTGGTTGCTTCGAGAAGCTCCACCAAGAAGTCGGGATGCTTCCAGAATATCGAGACTCGTCTTTATGAAAGTCTTAAGCCGTCGAGAAGTCGACCAAACAATATTAAAACATAGATATAGTTCGCGAAACTAATTGTGACCTTTCTTTCAGGTGGTTGAAGTTATGGGGAACATTTGGAACGGAACACTAGAGGTCAGGACAATTGACCAAAATTGCCATCGGCTGAACAACTCAAAACTCTAGAGGTCAACACGTGGTGGGCCGCGAATGTAGTGACATAAATGCCCACTCACCGAGTTTAGGGACTTGTGTACATTAGGGACGTAACACATGCGTCGCTAATTGGGGATGGCAAAGAGGATCATGTGACCGTCACTTGATTGCGATTATCGCTCCCTCGCGAGATCGCTATAGAGCGATGAACCCGTTTCTTCTCTCTATTTTCCTATCAACGAGGAGACCCTCTATTACGAGTTAGGGTTTTGTATGTTTTGCATGGGTAGAGCTCGTGGAAAAAATAAACTCCTGCATCATAGCAGGGGTTTTGCCTGTCCGAAAGGGAACGTAGGAAAAAGGGATCATCGCCTGATCGTGTTTGAGAAAGAACACCCATTTCAAAATTTCTTTCCCTTTTTTTTGCACGGCACGCAAAACCCTCACGTTCCCTAAGCAAACTAGTTGTTCAAATGCGAAAGTGGTGGATATGGTATTGTTAAAGAGCGGTTACTGGATAGAACAGATCTATTGTGAATTCTGTGGATACATGGTCACTCCGCGACTAGTATACCTAGTCTACCATTTCCCTTTGAAACATTTGACGGGCAGAAGTCAGCTGTATCCAACCTCTAGCACAAAATCACATAGATGTTGATCCAGCGCTAAAAACAATGCAAATGCACGGCGGACGCCGGTACTATCGTGTTGGTTATAACTAAAAGAATGGAAAAATTGTTTTGCCGAGCATATTGTAGGTGCTTTAAGGTGGAAGAAAAGTAACAAGGTATCCAAAAGCAAATTACAACGCGTTGCTTGGTGTATCCATCACCTAAAACACCCCTACGAACGCCTTGTACTTCTCCACTTAACCTCCCTGAGATAATTCATCTCAAAGACCTACTTGGAGCTGATGATCTTTGCATATTTTGGCCAGTCCAATAGCTCCCAAGTCTGTGTGTGAGTGTGTGTGTTTGAGAGAGAGAGAGAGAGAGAGAGAGAGAGAGAGA